>PVJL010015229.1:0-25099 GCA_004026885.1 Lyroderma lyra | reverse complement strand
TCAGTGCTATTGGTTGAAATACAATTCCAGGTACTCCTCTTTAAGGGCTGGTTCAGCTGGCAGGAACGCTGTGCAGGCAGGCAGTTCAGTGCAGGCTTCTCCCTGAAGTGCAATTTGCATGAAGGGCCCCTGTGTAGAAATGGTAGCTAGGCCGTGCTGTTAAAGTTGAGCCCAGTTGACCACCAGGAGCCATTCTTGGTAAATACCTTCTTTCTTAAGGTCCACACCCTTATCTGAGGCTCAGAACCCTTGGTCTGTGTTTTCCTCACAGCTCGGAAAACATTGCTTTTGAATCCCAAATTGTGATGCAGGATTGACCTAAAGGTTATTTCTCATTTGTGCAGATATTTTGAAAAAGGAATACAAATCAAGTTATATACACAAACACGACTTATATTAAATGCTTGATCTTTTTCAGAGCAGTTTTAGGATCACAGCAACACTGACGAGAAGGTGTAGAGACTTCACACATAAGCCCTGTCCCCACACATGCACAGCTTCCCACATCATCAGCATCTCCCACCAGAGGCTACATTTGTAACAATTGATGACCCTACCAGCCAGCGTCCATATTTTACCTCAGGGTTCACTCTCGGTGTTGCACGTTCTATAGGTTTGGACAAATGTGTAATGACACGTAGCCAGCATTACAATATACCTACTTATTCCTCCCATCCCACAGCTGGCAACCATTGATCCTTTTACTGTCTTTAAAGTGCTTTTTCCAGAATGTTATAGAGTTGGAACATACAGTATGTGACATTTCCAAACAGGCTTCTTTCATGTACTAAGATGCATTTACAGTTTCCTTCATGCCTTTTCATGATATCTGAATTCTCTTTAGTGTTAAATAATATTTCATTGTCTTCACGTACAACAGTTCATTTATCTATTTACCTACTGAAGGACATCTTGGTTGCTTCCAAGTTTTGGCAACTATGAATAAAGCTCCTATAAACATCCATGTGCAGGTTTTTGTATGCACATACATTTTCAACTTCTTTAGCTAAATTCCAAAGTGCACAACTGCTGGGTCAAATATTAAGAGTGCATTTAGTTTTATAAGAAACAGCCAAACTGTCTTCCAAAGTGGCTGTACCATTTTGCATTTCCACCAGCAATGAGAGTTCCTGTTGCTCCACATGCTCACCAGCATTTTGTGTTGTCAGTGTTCCAGATTTTGGCCATTCTAATAGGTATAAAGTGGTATCTCATTGTTGTTTTAATTTGCATTGCCATGATAACATATGATGTGGAGCATCTTTTCACATATTTGATTGTCATCTGCATATCTTCTTTAATGAGGTGTCTGTTAAGGTCTTCGGCCCATTTTTGAAATTGGGTTGTTCATTTCCTTACTGTTGAGTGTTAAGAGTTCTTTGTATATTTTGGATAACATTCCTGTCAGATGTGGTTTTTGCAAACATTTTCTCCTACTTGGTGGCTTGTGTTCTGTTCTCTTGACAATGTCTTTGTCAGAGCAAAAGTTGTCAAGTTTAATAAATTTCAACTTATCAGTTATTTCTTTCGTAGGCTGTGCCTTTGGTGTTGTATCTAAAACAAATCACCAGGCTGAACTATTTTAAAATGCATTGTATTTAAAAAACAATATAAATATGAAATTGGAGCTGCTCTGGACAATCCGAGATGAAGTGCGGGGGACAATTGTTGATCTCACTGTCATCTGTCTATCACTTTCCAGGAAGCCGTGATTTTCATTTGTGGGTTCCACGCAGAAGCCACCATGTTTTAGAAAAGGAACATGTGACCCACACTGAGCCAATCAATGGGCCTGAACCTTGGCCACAGTGATTGGTTCAGTGTTGGGGAAAAGTCCAAAGCCAGTCCAACCAAAGTAAAGTTTGGGGCTCTTACTTAGCTATTTGGCACAAAGGCATTCTCTGTCTTCCTCAGAATCGGTATGGTTTCTGGTTCTGAGAATTGGAGCTACTGCAGTCATTGTGCTACCTAGAGGGCAGCCATCCTGAAAGCAATGCACATGCAGAAGAGATCAGCACTGAGAAAATGTTAGAAAACAGAATGGGACCCTAATAAGATTCAGACCCTCTGGAACACATCATGTCTGAAGACTGTTCTCAATCTGGACTTTGGGGTTACACGATCCAATTAATTTACTCTATCGGTTGGTGTCTAGGCAGGAAAAGAGAAACCACACTAGATATTTCAAAATACTAGGACTTAAAAGAATTTGTTACACAAGTAAGAAATCAAAAAGAGGATGCTGAAGTAATCCAGAGGTTAATAACTCCCGAGGCTAGCTTAAAGCAAGGAGAGGGTGGTTACCACAGCTAAGGACCTTGGAGGAGGGCCTCATGAGACTGATGCTGGGTTCCTGAGAAACAGCACTGCTTGTGTTCAGACCCTTGAAGCACTCAGACCCCCGAGGAGGGGACAAGATTTGATGGGTGTTGACACCCCCATGGAGGTCGCTCTGAGGCCCCAGGGCACCAGGTCCAGTGGATAAGGAAATGTGTGCAGCTGAGCCTGCACCTCCCAAGGGCCATCACTGATGGTAGGTGCCAGTCCTTCTACAGGGACCCGAGGAGGGGGCACTGGAAGTGCTGAAAGACACTGGGAAGTGGACTCCACAGTTTCCTCCTGCTGGACAGACACTACCAGGAACCAAAAGACAGATGAAGTCCTTCTTCCCTTCTCCTTCCTCCTAATCTACCTCTAAGGCCTCCTATTGGCAGAACCTCCCAGGAGGGTCTGTGAACTGTCGCAGAGCATCACAGAGCAAAAGGGTGAGCTGAGAGGTGAGAGATGAGAGGTAACGGGCACACGCGATGGTACAGCCAATTTGAACTGGTCTGTCTGTTTCTGGCCATCTGATAGACCTGATTGTCCTAATTACCATAATTATAGCCTTACCCCATTTTTCCTTGAGCTATAATCTGGAAGCCATTTTAGTAATCGTAAATTCTATTGCTTATGTTTAAATCCTCTGTTGATTGCTGGGATGTTCGTCTTCTATTCTCTCTGATGAGAAGGGCAACATGAGGAGGCCAGATACCAGGTTCATGCAGAGCTGACCATTTCCCTTTTGGAAAAGCTCCTAGTGGATGGGAACTTTGGGACCTACTGCAAGAAGAAAATCTGAGGCTTCTTTTAGGGGTTGGAATTGGTCTAGGACAAGCATGCGGCCCAGGACGGCTTTGAATGAGGCCCAACACAGATTTGTAAACTTTCTAAAAACATTACAAAAATTATGCACGAAACTTTACTTGTTTAGCTCATCAGCTATTGTTAGAATGAGTGTATCTTATGTGTGGTCCAATGCAGCCAGGGAAGCCAAAAGATTGGACAACCCTGATTTAGGATGTTTTAGGTCACAAGAAACAGAAACCCTGCCTAAACTAGTTTAAATAATAAGAAAATGTATTATCACAAGCGGAACTCCAGGAGTAGGCAGCTTCTACAAAGTTTAATTCATCAGCTCAATTATATTATCAAGAACACAGGTTCTTTTTGTCTTTTCTCTCTGTCCTGGTCTTCAGCTTGTTTCCTTCAGATAACGCCTGACATGGTTACAATGGCTGCCTCAGTTCTGATCATGATACCTGGATACAGTGTCCAGTAGAAGACGAGCACCATCGTTTTTTGTGTGTCGTTTTCAGATCCAGGGTGCCTTCACTAGAAGCCCCCTACTGGATGGAGTTCCCCCCACTGGCTAGAACTGGGTCACATGTCCACACCTAAACCCGTTATCGGCAAGGGCACTGGGAACGCCATGATTGGCTTAAACCAACCAGAATTCACTCTTGAGCTGGAGATATGGTGTCCATAGCGGTTAGGATTCCATCAGAGTGGCAGAACCATTAGAAAGTGGTTCTCCATATAAATATGGAATCGGATTTGTGGTAGGGTTTGACCTTCTGCAGTTGGCAGCGCTGGTTACACAAACCTCTATAGGCCTGATGTTTTTGGATCTGATGCAGGGACTTCCAAGTCCACAGGGCAGGAAGTGAGGAAGGGAAGGTGGATGTAAAGTGGGAGACAGCAAGGGCCCCACAAGGATGGACTGGAACCTGGGTCAGTTCTCACAGCCTGGACCTCGATGTCTTTCAGAAGAAGCTGAAGTCCTTTGTCACTGAGATCTGAGATCTCCAAGGCGTGGGGGAGGCCAGAGGAGGAGCCAGATGCAAGTCAAGCAGTTACAGGCTCAGCTACCACTCCCTGCCAGTGAGGTGAGCTCGGCGACCTGCCCAGCCCTCTCAGGTTGACATCTGCCCTCCAAATGGAAACACACAGGACGAGGGGCTCTGGGAAACAAACTTCAGGCTACCCCAGCTGACACACTACACAGCCGCTGTTGTAACCATCAAGAGATCCTGAGCAAAATCGGGGTGCGGTTAGCGAGGATGAAGGGGGGAACAGATCCAGGGGAGGCAACTCAAGGGTGTCCATGCTACCAGAGAAGTTTTGCAGCTGCCTTGTGCTGGGGTTGAATGCCAGGAAAGCGTGTATCAAGCACACATGAAAAGGGAATGTGACAACATTGCATAAATAGAAGGCTGCTTCTCTTTCTCTCTCTTTCTCTGGGCTTATCAGGGGCCAACCCCTGGCAGAAGACACTGAAGGAAAATAAAGTCATGCCTTCAGCATTTAGTGGAGTGCCTGGCACCCTCTGAGTCACCACCACAAGGTCAGTTCACTTCCCCTGCCTGGAACCCCTGTCCACTTCCTGTTCCCATTCGGTACGCACGCATTGAGCGCCTACTGTGTGCTGGGTGAAGGGGCCTAGGAGATGAGAAGGAAATGAGTCTGAGCTCCCGCCCTGGGGGTGGGGGGGCCCTCCTTCCTCTGCCCGAAAGCCCCCTCCTTCCAGAAACCTTCCCAGATGTCTTCCTGACTTCTGCAGCGCAGCCCTGCAGCCCCTGCACGCGTCTCCGCAGGCCTGGCAGTGATTATCCACGCGCATGTGTGTATACGGACACGTCAGTTTTGTTTTTAATGGATGCTTTATTTGTGTTGGTCCCATCTTCCCCCTGGAGCGCAGAAGAACTTTGAAGGTCGGGTTTCTGTTTCCTTTGCTGCTCGGAGCTCCGTGCCATGTGCAGGGCGGCTGCGCTCGAAACCCCCGAGCTCTGGCCAGGGTTTCCAAAGGCAGCAGATGGCGTTTCCCCGCGTCTTGGAAGAAGTGACATGGGTTCCTCACACATCCATTCTGTGTGGTCCTTGACAGGCCTGTTGTCATCAGTCCTAGTGTCATCAGCCCCATCATTGTCCCATTCTACAATGAGGAAACGAAGGCTCAGGGTGCTTGTGTGACTTACCTAAGGGCTCACAGCTGGAACGTCGCAGAGGCGGAGCCCCAGCCCGTCCCTGCCTCCCAGGCAACCTCGGGGGCATGGGTATGGGCGTGGATGCACACGTGCCCTTGGGGGCTTATTCTGTGCTGGGCCCTGGGCCAAGCCTTTCTGCACCCTACTACCGGTCACCCTTTTAGTGGGGAAACTGAGGCTTAAGGAGTGTGTGAACTTGGAAGAGGCAGAGCTGGAGCTCGCATGCAGGCCGTCCTAACGGCGACATGCATGTTTTTAACCGCTGTGCCATCCTGCCATAACTGTGATCTAAAATGAAGAGTCAGCTTCTAGAATTCACTTCTCCTCTCCTTCAGAACCGGGCGTGAAGCGAGACCAGGGTTTAAATCCCAGCTCTGTGGCCTTGGGCAAAATACTTCACCTCTCTGAGCCTGTTTCTCCTCTGGACAATAAAATTAAACAAACATAGCACCAACCGGAAATGCTTGTTTGAGGATTAAATGGAAGAAAAGAAACACAGCACGTGTGCCGCCCGCAGTGTCCGGCATGAAGGGAGCGAACAGTAGATGTTAGCTTTCACTCCTGCCCCAGTGATCCATTCTGGTGTCGGCCTCGTCCGACCAGTCTGGCCCGCAGCTCCCCTAGCAGAGCCCCCTGGCTCAGGCACCGCTCACTCTGCAAGGACTCAATCCGGGGGGCTCGGATTCTCCCAGAAGCCTGTAGGAGAACCATCCCCGCAGCTGCCTTACCCGTGTCCCGTCTTGGCCGCCCGCTCACGCTGCACTCATGCTGCCTAAACGGGAGTCGTTAGCGGTGACCGCCAGCACGGCGCCCTCCCCGTGCCGTGTGGGCCGGCTGTGCGGCCAGGCTCCCCGGGGCCCTGCGCCCCGATGCGCACAGCGCCCCGCGTGCGTTCAGACCGCCATGCCCACCAACGAGGGCACCGTCACCCGTCTCCCCGGGAAGGACAAGTCCATTCAAATGCATAATCTCGGGGATCTGGCGCGGATTTCTCCACCAGAACTTTTGAAAGGGATGGCGCGCTTTGCATTGAACAAAGCTTATTGATTAGGGTCCCCATAACTCAAGGGAGCAGACTCCCAGCACACGGGTTGAAGGTCTTGGAACTGAAAGCTGAAACTCCACCGCACCTACGAACCATTGTGGGCTCAAGTGGCTGCTGAGGGAAACTTGAGGAGCTGGGGACCCTGTCAAAACAGTGTTGTTTACTCTCGTGGGTCCCGGTGGAGCCTGGGATGGGGACAGCCACAGCACACATGAAGCTTACGCGTCATCGGGGTGAAGGAAGGGACAGTGGAGGCAGGAGGAAGCTTGGTGTCTCAATGACAGGGCGCGGGAGGTGGATAGATGGGAGAACTGAAGCTAATAACCCTGATGCAACCATGTTGCCCAGATCTCTCCTAGGAGGTGCATTCAGGCCGTGGTTCCTCAGCTGGGTACAGTTATGGCAGCAGACACTCCGGAAGGCGGGTCCATCTGCGTCTCTGTGCCTCAGTGTCTCCATTTGTGAAATGGAAGTAAACACAGCAGATCAGATGTCCGAGGAAGCAGTGTTTCTGGGCTGCGGTTATACTGGGGCTGGCACAAAGACACAGTCATTGTCCCACCCTCCCCTGAGTGCCTATGAGCCTGTTTCAGAAGCAAACGCCCCACGAGGGCCGACTCTGGATTTCTCCTGGCCTTCTGACAGAGGGAGTGGGAGGGAAGGGGGGAATCTGAAGTTCAGAGGGTCAGAAAGAGGAAGACAAAGAGAGAGGGGACGAGGAGAAGGCGGAACAGAGAGGACAGGAGGAGGTGGGCAGCCCCAGGCTGGCCGGAGGGTCCCCTGAGGAGCGGCCTTAGCAGCAAAGCCATGGGGACCCTTGTGTCTGGCCCAGCCCCTGGGGGAGGGGATGGAGGACACCCAAGGCTCAGAGAGACCTAAGGCTCCTTCTGCCTGTCCATGCTGGGACCCTGAGCACCAGCCCCATCAGAACATTCCAGAACTCCAGGCAAATGCCTCTTATTGAGTGGGGTGCCCCGCGAGCTGGTCGCTGGATTCGCAAGGCCTGGGGGCATGGCAGCCTTCGGAGATGAGTGTGGAGCCCAGGGTGCCAGGGACTGGCGAAGGCCCCTCATTCTTCCCCATTTCTGCCCATGCCCTGTCTGCTAGCTCCCTGGGAAACAAAGTTATTGCTTTTCTGTCTCAGGCCTGGCATGCTGCTTCCTGCGTCTTCTCCATTTCTTCTCAGGAGTCTTTTTTTGGTGGTGAAAATGGGAGACAAGGTGAAGGATGGCAGGCCGGAAGCAAGTGTCACGGAGAGGGAAATGGTCATGGAGCAGGGACTGTCGTCAGGTGGCGGGGGAGTAATGTCATCACTCTGTCAGCTTTGGAGACAAGAGGGCTAATGACACAGATGTCAGACACACAGCCCTACCTGGACTCGGACATTGGGGACAGGCAGGTCTCCGTAACCGAGACTACATCAGTGACTGGCTAAGGCCCGGGTCCCCGTGCTGAGCACTGTCACTGAGCCCCACGGGTTCCTCTAGGCCGTCCCACAGAGCTGCCACCAGGGCCAGCACTGAGTCCCAGGAGCCCTGATGTCTCTGTTCCTTCCTCCTCCGACCCCTATTCAGAACGCTTCCTAGTCTGACAGCGACCCGAAGCAGGATGATGCCTCTCTCTCTGCGAGGGAATGCCTCCTGCGGCCTCCATTCCTTTAAGCACCGGATTTCTCCGTCCAGCTGACGCCCTGCTGTAGCTTTCAAGGCAACTTTCTTTGCGAATTCTCCACAACAGACAGCACCGTTTCCCCTCTCCCCATCTCCTGCTCCCCTCAGATTTCAGGCCGCTGAAATGCATCTGAAAGGCGGGGAGGTTCTTCCTGAGCCTTAACGATGTTGCTTTTTCTCTGCCTTGCTGCCCTCTTCCTGCGTTCAACGTTAATAACTTTAGAAACAAATCTAAGGCCGTGGGGATGTGCTAGGCTGTCATCTCTGAAAATGCAGATGGATCCCCCCTCCCTGCACCTCCAACCTGCACGCCCCTGACATTTCTATAGTCTGTTTCTTTCCCTTCATCATACCACTCACCCCTCTGACTTTATGTATTGTTTATTACCCCTTTAAATTACATACCCCCCTTAAGAGAGGAAAAAAGAAAGTTTGACGTGGAGAACAAAGCAACTTAAGGCCTTTTAAAGTACTTTTATGGAGGCTTTTCATGAACTTTACAAACGGAGTAAAAAACAAGTGTGAAAGGATTTTTCAAGGAAGAAACATGCTTTTGCAATTTGCTGGAAGTTTTCCCTGGTGTTCCAGAAAAGCAGCCTCCCCATTACTCACCAGGGAGGCACGCAGGCCAGGGAGGAAGGGGGCTCAGCGAATAAAAACAGGCCTTCCCCCATCCGTGTGCAAGCAGCACTTAATAATCAAATTGAAAAAACACACAAATGAAATTAAAACGTTTTCCAAGTGGGCTGCAGCCCTGAGCCCAGACTTCGTGGGGCCATGGCCTGCAAATTTGTATCTTCGCCTTAATTGGGCTCCAGGCAAAGTGGCTGCGGGGGGGGTGGGGGGTGGAAGCCAGATTCTGGTGTCAACAGGAGGGTACGACATAGCCAGTGGAGGCAGGGAGGCCATGGGGGACAGCACCCCAGCATTTCTGTTACCTCTCCCGGAGCATCCCTCGTCTCTCAGGACTCGGCTTATCAACCTACTCAAACCTCTCCCATGTGGCAGAGAACACTTGCTTGACCCCAAATCCGTACTGGGTTACTCACTCACTCACTCCTGTCAGCATAGGGACCAGCTATTTTTTTCTCCAAAATTAAAGCAGAAACACATACAAAAAAATCAAAAACTTCTCTTGACCCCACTTCCCCTTTGGCTGTGAACCCCTCTCAATCCTCCCGCTGCCGTTGTCTGTACTCACAGTGTCCAATTACGCCCTTCCTGATTTCCCCTCCACCCTTCTCCGGTCAGGCATTTGACCACCTGCGTCCCCTCTGCTGAGGTCAAGGTCAGCTGTCCCTCCATATGGATAATCTCAAGTCTCAGGCCTTACCTTTGACCCACCAGCAGCAGGGGACCAGCACTTCCTCGAGGAGACACCGTCCTCACTTGGCTTCCTCTGGATTCTCCTCCTTTCCTCCTCAGCGCTGGCCAGTCCTTCAGGTCCACCCGGGCTGGTCCCTCCTTTCTCCTGACCTCTTATTCCAAAGAGTCCCAGTGCGCACTCCACGGACCTTCTCTCTATACTCATTCCCTTGGTGACCTCATTCAGTCTTGCGGCTTTGGAATCATCTAATACGCCGATGACTCTTAATTTTTACTGCCTTTCCTAGTTTCTCCCCTGAATTTCAGACTTGTGTACCCAACTGTTTACTCAGCATCTCCCCTTGGATGTCAGATAGACATTTCCAACTTAACATATTAAAAATTGAGTCAAGTTCAAAGTTTTTACAATGACCCTACAACATTCTACCCTCCTTGAACTTTCCTCACCTATCTCCAGCAACACTGGGCTCCTTGAAAAGGCCAGGCAAGGTTCCCCTCTGGGGCCTTTGTACTGACTGCCTCTTCTCTTTGGAAGGTTCTACCTCTACACATCCACACGGCTAACTTTAGCTTTTTAATATCCCCCTGAACTGGATCCAGTCTAATGCATTGTTGTGGTTGAGTCACATTAGCCTCTTTTAACTATTATAGAACTTCCTCACCACTTTTTTAAAAGTGATATTGATTTGTTTTTGTTTTTGTGTTTTAAGAAGCCACCCTGATTGTCTTGTACAGTGTCCCATGCTCTACAGTGGCCTGACCATCTCCTCTTGGTGTCATTTTACTTGTTCCTCTATCCCCCGTATTCCCTATAGACACGGTTTTCAGTCTTTCTCATACGGTGTATCCTGGAGCACTGCACACTCCTCCCTGGTTTAAGGGAGGGGAACATGACCCTACTGCTGGTTCCCTGCCTATGTCACTGGCAACTTTTCCTCCTTCAGGGTTGCTACCCTTCCTCACGCACGTGGCCACCTGAAATGTCATTGTCCCCTAAGTCTTCATCTCTTCTCAATATACGCAAACTTATTTACTTCCATTTCTTCAACTACTCTCTTTATGCTAATTCATAGTTCAAACTGTCTGCTAAAATCTCCAGTTGAAGGATATACATCCCTCCTCCTCCTCTTTTTCTTCCTCTTTCTCTGACTTTCACTTTCTCTCCCCTAACCTCTCTCTACACAACAGGCATTGTAAATAAAGTCATGAACAAGACAGACGTCCTTGCCCTCACTGAGGTTATTATCTATCAGGAGAGAGAGATTGTGAACAAATAGACTGGAAAGTAGGCAGGGGCAACGCACGTGAGGTACAGTAGGTCCCATTAAGAACTTGGAACTACAGTTAAAAGGATCAAGTTGAAACTTGACCAGTTTGCCTTCAAAGCAATCACTATGACTACGATGCAGAAAACAGGCTGGAAGGAACAAAAGCAGATGTGTACGTCTAGGTAGGACACAGGTGATAATAGTTGATGGCCACCCCAAACTTAACATAACCCAAACTGGTCACTATCTTTTCCTAAAATCTGCTCTAGTTTTCCTAATCTAGCCACCCAATTATCTAGGCCTAAAGTCAAGAGCCACTGCCTTAATCCAGGCCTCACAATTACAACAGTGGTCTCTTAAGTGACCCGTTTCCCTTTACTTTATCTTCATTGCTCATGCCCCCACCCCCCACCCCCCTTTGCACAACCCCAGCCCTAGACTTTCTGGAGTGGTTGCCTTCAAGGCTAAGGCAATTGAAACTCATTGTAATATAACTTTAAAAAGACCATTTATCTATGCCATGCTTAGGGGCTTAAATGCTGCTAGTCGATTTACTTGTATATCAGGAGACATATCTGGAATGTTTTTAAAGACATTCCATAATCAAAACAGATGTTCATCTTATATTTTTATTTTACCTCCCCCACCTTCAAGATCCCCAGTTCCTTCTGTCTCCCACCTGGCAAATGATGAAGTAGAAAGTGATGGCCACTTAAGAAAGGCACACTGTGGACCGAAGTGAAAAGGGCAGGAAAGAAAACTAAAGGCTCAAGGGGCTGGGAAGGAGCTGAGGGAGGATACAGGAAGAGCTTCTCAGGTACGCTTTGCAGCCTGAAGCGTGGCTATGGCATTGGTCCCAATATTTTAGAGGTTAAATATGACATGGGAAGAGTTAACTTACCTAAGGGACCCACTCAAAACTCCTCCACACACTCCAGCCTCAAAGCCGGCTGGGCTATAGCACTTGAATTTTATTAAGAAGTGAAAAACTTTCTTCAAAGGTTTGTGTATGCACACATGTGGGCATGTGCTCCCCTAGTTATGGGAGGGGAACATGACCCTACTGTTTACCCCTCTCAGCTCAGGGCAGGTACGTGGATTCCTCCAGCATAAAGGACAATAGGCTAAGGAAATGAATAAATGGATGAACACATGAATGCCATATGCTGTGAGGAGCTGCATTGCATGTATCACCACCACCCAAGGCAGGTGAGATGCTTTCTGCTTTCTGCTTTCTGAGAATCAAGATCTTAGACATGGAAAAGGCCAAGGTGCACAATAGAATACTGGCGAAGGAAAGGTAGAGCTGACAGGGATGGAAAAGGGGGAAGAGGAGGGTGGGCTGGGAGCTAAGACCAACTTTTAGGTTTCCCTTGGTTCTCTGATAACCACTAAATTCTTTGCTTGTAGAAGAGTGGTTCTTCAAAGAGCTGAGAAAATGCTTTTTAGTTCTGAAGTTGAGAGTTTATTCCAATTCTTAAGCTCATTCTACTCCCCGGGTCTTCAGCCTTGGGCACAAGTACAAAGGTCTGAGTCAGCCAGGTTGAAGGTGTAAAGGAAAGCTCAGCTGGCTTGAGCCTCCCCATCAGGGCTATGTAGGTAGATGAGTAACGGGGTTTAAAGGGGTTACGTTTCAGAATGTTTAAGCATGGTGAATCACCTCCTCAGAGACCCCACAAGAATGAGGACCCTGTGGCAGCTAGAAAGTACTTCTGAGGTCAGATCTCTGAGTTGGATCTTTGCCTGGCACAAATGGACAATAAAAGTCAACAATGACTAATATTCTTTGAGTCCCTACAGAGGCCTGGCCTGGAGAACATAGAAGCAGCCCTTAAAATATTTGTTCTTAAATATTTATGGAGCTCTGACAGTGGGCGAGGCGTGATATCTGGAGGAGAAAGATGAACAAGGTAAGCCTCCTTTTTACTCAGTTATAGTTCAGGCAAGAAGACAATGACACATATGACTGATTCAGTGAAGGAAGTAGAAGAAAGCACAGCATGTGGGAGTGAGGAAGTGTAGAGGAGGGCAGGGCCACCCGTCCTAGATTAAATCAGGAAAGGTACTTTTGAAATGAGTCTTGATGGATGAATAGGAGTTCTTCAGAAAGAGGGGTGAAAGATGCCTCTGAATTGACATGTGCCAGAAGGAACGTGTCACATAAAAAAGACCCAGGGGGAAGAAGAGTAGAGACAGGGACGTGAGCATACACTGCACAGCACATTTATAGCACCATTATTCACAGTAGCCGAAAGGTGGAAGCTTTGACAGACGAAAGGGTAAACAAAATGTCATCTCTACATACAATGGAAGATTATCGGGCCTTAAAAAGCAGCAATTGTGACACGCGTTATGACACGGGCGAACCTTGAAGACCTTGTGCTAAGTGAAGAAAATCCAGCCACCAAAGGACAAATGTTGCATGATTGCACTAATCTAAGGTCCCTGGAGAAGTCAAATTTGTAGAAACAGAAAGTAGAATGGTGCTGGCCAGGGGCTAGGGGACGTGGGGGTGGGGAGTTTTTGTTTAATGGGCACAAGAGTTCCGTTCTGGGGTGATGAACGGCTCTGGAGATGGATGGTGATGAGGCCACCCACCAAGGTGAATGTACTTAATGTCACTGAACTATGCACCAAAAATAGCTAAAGTGGTCATTTTTATGTTACGTAGACTTTGCCCCAGTTTTTAAATATCAACAGGAAAAAAACAGACAGGGAGAAAGGAATGGGGGTGCTTTATCTGGAGAAAGCCGCATAAGTACGTGGGGCCGGACCTGCACACATGAGTGGGGGACCGACGAGTTAAGCCCCGCCCCGGCGGCGAGCAGTCTGCCACCTAAGGAGGCGGGACTTCCGTCCGCGGAAACGGAGCAGGCGCAGCGGTTGGAAGCGGGGACGCGCCATGGTGTTTTAGGACGGTTTTAGCTTTCAGAGGGGAAAGACAGGAGGTGAAAGGCTAAATGGGAGGTAACTGCAGTCGTCGCTGCCCAACGTGGTGACAGCTGGGGCTCACCGCGGAGGCGAAGCGCATCGACGCGTGGTGTGGCCTTGACGGAAAGTACGTCTACCGAGTCGGTGTCAAATGGACCGGGGAAGCGGAGGCCGCGCTGGGGCTGCGGTTGGGTGACGAAGGGGGATCAGCCACTTTTGAAGGATTTTAGGGAGAAACGTGTGTTTTGTGGGGAACAATACACATTTGAGTCAAGACTTGTTGAAATTCAAAATGTAGCTGTATTTTGTGCCATGGGGTTATATCATGGCTTTTACTTGTCTGCATTTCTTTCACTGTGTTGCTCCTGTCTCTAAAACGAGGTTTTTAAGCAGGCAGATCTGGTGCACTCATTCATTCATATTCATTCATTCATTCAACATGCATTTATTAAGCACATCCTCATTTCTTGTGACACTTATTTAACCTTCAGCTCCACCCACCCGGTACCAAGAATAAGCAGTAAGCATTTTCCCATGAAGGGATCCCTTCCTCTGGGCATGGAATGCAGATGTTCTGCTCTTAGGTCTTTTCACTGTGCAACAGCTCCTTCCCGGACCTCACGAAAGCAAGCAAGGTGTATGGCAAGGCTCTCTCTGTTTGACTCCCATTTGAATTCGAACAGCCACTCCATGAGGTCAGTACTGTTATTATTTTTCAAGGAGAGAAGGATTATAAAGGGACAACAGACAACTACTGAGGGTGATGGATAAGTTCGTTGTGATCGTGGTAACTAACAGGATATACACAAGTGAAGACATCAAATCGTACACTTTAAATTTGTGCATTTCATTGGATGATGATTATATTTCAATCAAGCTGTTTTATAAAACTTGTGGTCCGTAACAACAAAGTCACTTCTGATAAGATGTCATTTGTTGAGAGGAAATCAGGAATATAGTTATGAAAAACAAGCAAACAAAATCTGTTTTTCTGTGTTTCCCTTTGTTTTGTTTGTTTGGTTGGTTGGTTGGTTTTTTTCCACTTAGACCTCTGTTTCCTTAGGGCGGGTGTTGGGAGGTATCTATTTTTCTTCTTTCTAAAGAAGGTAGGGAAAAAAGTTCAAATAGAACTGTTTTTGTTTGTTTGAGGTATAATCTACATAGGTCAAACTGACCCCTTTTAGTGTATAGCCTTGTGTATTTTCACAAATGTTCATACATTTAACCATCATCATAATCAAGATAAGAATTTCCATCCAATCTCAAATTTGCTTGTGCCCCTTGGAAGTTAGTCCTGTCCCCTCAGCCCCAGCTCCCTGTAACCACTGATGTATGTTTTCCCCTATAGTTTGCCTTTTCTGGAATGTCATATAACTGGAATTGCATAGTGTGGGTAGCCTTTGCAGTCTGCTTCTTTCACTTTGCACAAGGTTTCTCAACTTCAGCACTATTGGCATTTGGGACCTGATAGTTCTGGGTCCTGGGGACTGTCTTGTGCCCTGGAGGATTTTAATAGCATCCTGGCCTCTTCCCACTAGATCCCAGTAGTATCTCCCTCCCCACTTGTCACAACCAAAAACATCTTCAGACATTGCAAATACCCACCTATGGGGGCAAAACCATTACTCTTGGTTGAGGACCGCAGACCTAGTATAGTGTATTTGAGATCATATGTGTTGGTGCAAGTTTGAGTTTGGTCTTTTTTTACATACACAATCATACCTACTATTGCATACTGTCTGTATAACACATGACAATGCAGACTAAACCCCAAAAGCACTGAAAGGATACAGACCAAAAACACCAGCCTGGGCCTTTCTGAGGTGAAGTGTGAAGATGGAAGATTCGTTTTCTCTTGAAAGCATTTCTTCTTCTGGTCGAAGCCTTGAATTATGGAGTCAACTGCTCTCAATCCAAATAGGAAGTGTGAGCCGAAATATCTACTGCTACAGGGTTTCCCATAAAGTAGCCACACTCAGATGCCAACAACTGAAGAGGTGGCGGGATGTCAGTGACCTTGATGGACAGTGCCCTTCACTCACAGGTTGGGTGAGCTTCTCAGTCCATCTCTTGGGACCTCGTATATAAAACAGGGGTCATAACCTTAGCGCTGCTATGAGGAAGCAGGGAGGAAATGAAGAAAGCAGTGAGTAAATCCTTCTGTAAGTGGTTGGGGCAGGCACAGCCATCTCACCACTCTGGTTTCCATTGTTTGCTTGTCAGCTCATTTGTGCACACTTCATATTGTGTGTCCCCTAATGACCTGTCTCTACTTCACTGTGTGTGACCACACATCTACTTTGATGGTGAGCAGCCTGCAGTGCACTTTCAGCAGGGAGAGGCTCTCCAAAATTCTGGAGCAGGATACTGGGAGCTGACAATGCCCTGTGCTCAGCCAGACACAGTGCATGTGAGATCTGTGCTGATTGGATGAGGCACTGAAGTTTCTATTTGCAACAAGAGCACTAAGGCAAGCATTAGAGGAATCAGTCTTTGCCTTTTCTGTTGGAGAAACACTGTTTATAATAATAACAATCTATAATAACAATCACATGATTTTGCAAAACTGCATTTGTTGACTGATTAAGTAAATAAGTGAATACACTCAGTATGTGTCTAGCCCAAGGCAAAACTGGGAGAAATATAAAGCTGGTCATGGGTGTTTCCAGACTACAGTTTCAGAAGGCCTTTTCTTGCTTTTGCACAAACTCAACAAATATATAATGAGCAATTCCTATGCTATAGGCCCTGGGCTGGGTGGTAAGAGTGTAGAAATGGTATATATACATCAAATCATCATGTTGTATGTTTAAAATATGTAACAATTTATTTGTCAACTATATCTCAATAAAACAGAGAGAGAGAGAGGGAGTGTAGGAATAACACAACACAGTCTTTACCCTTAAGTAGCTTACGGTTATGTCATGTGGGCAGCTGGAGATGGCTGGGTTGCTGTATGATGGATGGACAATTGCCTTTACTCAGATGCCAATCCCAGGTGAATTTATTCAGCAAAAGTTGTGTGTCAGACACTGTTCTAGGCACTGGATATATAGCACTGGAACAAAAGGATACGAACCTCTGTCCTCAGGGGTCTTATGGTCTAGTGGGGAGAGGCCCACAATACAAAAAGAATAAGTAACTGATATGGTAGAGCAAGTGGAGAAACATAAGGCAAGCAAGAGAGACGGGCGCTGCAAGGGATTAGACTACATTCTTCATAGTGTAGTCAGGGCTCGATTTCGAACAAGCACTTGGAAGGAGTTGAAAGGTCAGATACCTCTGGGGAGAGCATTCCAGACAGAGAAATAAGTAAGTTCAAAGGTCCTGTGGTAGAAGCATGGCACCTGAGGCACAGTAAGGAGGCCAGGTTAAGCAGAGTAAGCAAGGAGGAGAGCAGGGAACAAGGTCCAGGTGTGGGTGTCAGGTGTGGAGGCCCTCGCAGGCTACGTGGTGAGGACTTTGGATTTCATTCTGTGTGCGATGTGCTATGGTGTGAATGTCTGTATCCACTCCAAATTCACATGTTAAATCCTAACCCTCAAGGAGGTGGGGCCTTTAGGAGGTGATTATTAGGCCATGAGAACAGAGCCCTCGTGAGTAGGATTAGTGCTCTTACAAAAAAGAGGACCCGGAGAGCTCCCTTGCCCCTTGTGAAGACACAAGGAGAAGTCTGAGACCCAGAAGTGGCCTGTTACCCAACCTCATGCTGGCACCCCGACCTTCAACTTCCAGCCCTCAGAGTGGGGAAAAATTGGCATTTGTCAGCCACCCAGCCTGTTGCATTTTGTTACAGCAGCCTGAACGGCCTGAGACAGCATGCTATGAGGTTTGGAACTGAGGAATGGCATGCTGCGACTTAAGTGGGCACGAACTCACTCTGGCTGATGTAATGAGAATCAACTCTAGGGGGCCAAGCAAGATGAAGTTAGGATGCTTGTGATGTAATTCAGACATGTAAGGATGGTGGCTTTGACCAGAAGCTTCCAATTTTACATATATCTCATGGTAGTGCCACTGGACTCATCGATTGGATGGAGAGTGAGGAAAGAAAGAGAAGAATGAAAGATGATGCCATGCCCTTTGATCTGACTAACTGCAGAGCTAGAACTTCGTGTCCTGAGATGGGGAAGAAGATGGGAGGAGAAGGTCCGAGGGGAGGGGCAGGAGTTTCACGTTTGGATACATTAATGTTGTGAAGTCCGTGGTCAGCCAAGTGATGACAGTGAGTGAGCAGCTGGTGTAGCAGTCTGCAGTTTAGAGAAAAAGCCTGGGCTATAGATGTAGAGAGTCCTGGGGCATAGAGATAGCAGGAGCGTTGATGAGACAGCGCGGGGGTGAGTAGGGGCAGAGGCAAGACGAGCTCTGTGGACTGGACACCAGAAGAAGCCACCACTTGGAGTGAGAGGAGCCTGAGCAGGAGCACTCAGGGATACAAGAGGAGTTCTCTTGGAATTCAAGAGAAGGAAGGAATTCGAGAAAGAGGGCGGAGGGGTTGTCATATAATCATGTTGAACACTGTTGATAAGTCAAGTAAGGTGAGGTCTAGAAACTGACCTTGAGTTAGCATCATTAAGGTCATTGTTGACTTGATCAGAGCAATGTGTGGAATGGTGGGGACAGAGGCCTGAGTGGAATAGGAAGAGAAAAGAGGGGCAGAAGAGTGGGAGACCACAAATGGGAAACAGGTGACACTTGTGGGCAGTTCTGCTATGAAAGGAAGCAGAGACATGGGGTAGAGTCCAGAAGGAAAGAGGGCGCTTTGTGTAAAAAGTGGAAGAAATCTCTTCATGTGCACACTGGTAGGACAGTCCAAGGAGGAAAACATGGATGATGTGGGAATTGAATTTGTAAAGCCCTGACTTTACAACTACGCAGTGGGGTAATGCAAAATAATTATGGTGATTAGGAAGCCACACAGAATACTTACAGTATAACATTCTGTTGAAAAAAAGAAGAACCAAAATGAAATGGACATATATAAATGCAAATGGGTAAAATTGTCCAAGCACTTGAGCAAAGAAAGATGTGGGGGAAACATACAGCATGATAACATTTCCTTTGAAAGTAGCAATTATGGGTAATTTTTTCTCCTTCCATTTCTAGTCATTCTGTATCATTGTTTTCTTGGTTTTATAAAAGTATTTTTTTAATGAAATGAATTGGTATTTTTAAACTTGCACTATATGAACACAGTAATGAGAAGAAGGATTTTGTGCAGATAAGGCTTATAATGGATTTTTAAATTGATCCACTCGACAGGCTTACTCATTCAGCAAGTGTTTATTGAGCACCTACTACGCTAAGGCATCTGTGATAAAGTGATGAATAAGGCAGCGTGAAGTCCCAGCCCTCAACATCAGACTGGTTATCAGAAAGCACGGCAAGCAGCCTAGTCAGACTTGAAGGACAGATACTGGGAGAAGCAAGAGAATGTTCATGCTCTGAAATAGTATTCCTTATTTCCAACAGCTATGCTACTCACATCTGCCCTTCAGAGGCAGGAAAGCTTGATCCAGAACTGGATGGTCATTACACATCACCTGTCACAAGGATTATTGCAATGACTGGTCTCCCTGCCTTCCCAGCCCCTTCCTACTCTCCAGATATTGCTGCTAAGATCCTACAGGGTTGGCCTGGCTTAACTCTGTGTCTTGTATTGGCATCACCTGTGCTCCCGGCGACAATGCAGCTTTGTGTGCATATGGAAAATTTCTTTCCCAAGGCTGTGCCCAGTGCCAAAGTTTGTACTCTCACAATACTAAATTGCCTCCAGATCTCCAGGCTATATCATCTCCAGGGGTTATCCTCCAGTATGCCCATCTTACAACAATAACAACAGTCCTTGGAAAACAACATGGAAGTCTAAAATAGCACGCTGATCATGATTAGTTTTACATACTCCCTAAACTCAACCTTGGGACCACTCAACGCGAGATGGTACTCTTTAGTACTCAAACATACTAGAAACCTTGGAAATTTCCTCTGTTGTAGAAACTGGAAAGGGTATCTGTTTTTCTGTTTAGACTCTATGGCTACACCACCATCTTTCCCATAGGCTGGAGAGGCCTGAGGAATCTCAAGTTGTATCTGTTTGGATACATTTGGAGAAAGAGAAGAACATTATAAACTTTTACGAGATGCTAAAAATGACGCCCACTTGAGTTATTTGAGTCTTACTAATCCAAGCGTCTCCCTATTCCAACATCCCCAGGAAATTGCAGGTTGTTCCAAAAACCCAGCAAGATGATTCTCTGGTCTTTGCTCGAGCTCATATGTACTCTGACTTGCATGGTCTGCATCCCACTGAGGTTAGGGCGTTTGATTGCATTTCAGATTTACTTCCTTCTTGTGGGTAGACAGTTACAGTAATGGGTCCCAATGGAGCCAGGGCTCCCTCCCCATATCAATACCCTGGTGTAGTCCCCTCCCACACTGACTGGGAGCTTGGCCATGAGACTTGCTTTTGCTAATGGGACAGCAAATGTAACACAAGCGGAGCCCGGGAAAACGATTTCAAGTGGAGCCTTTTCCTCTCCCTTGCTGCATTTGAAACCAAGCCATCTTGTGAAAAAGCTGAGTCTGGTCTCTAGAGACGCATGGCCAATATCAATTACTAGGAAAATGAGTAAGGTCACCTTAGGCTACCCATCCCATTTTGAGCTGCCAGATGGCTGCAGCCAGGTGACCCCAGGTGAGATGAGCAGAAGAACCGCCCAGCTGAGCCCAGACCACACTGCTGAGCCGCAGAGCTATGACTAAATAAAATGGTGGTGGTTTTTAACCACTGGAGTTTTGAGAGGGTGTGTTATGCAGCAAAGGCTAACTCATACAGTTTTCTTTCACCTTTTGTCCTTTTCTATTTTGAATTTACCAGCACTTTTATTCGTTTGGCCAGCGCTTCTTGAAGACAGCATCCTCCAAACCCCGCTTACAGGCACCTCAGCTGACCTTTTCACCAAAGGGAAACTCACCCTCGACCCAGAACCATGAGATCCATCAGCAAAGACCCAATGGCCATCCCCATACTACTTCCCCTCAAGAGTTAAGCCCTGACTTCATTGCATGCAAACTTTCCTTAAAAAAATTTCTTTTTGGGGGGAAAAATGTGGTTTTGCTTCCAAATGGTGTTCCAGAGCTCTCTGGCTCACCAAGGAGTAATCCTCCAGCTGGAGACAGCGATGCTGCTATTTTAGTATGGCACCAGGCCCCTGGCTTCTGGACCCAGCCAGGGCTGTCGATGCTTCTGTATGGAAAACTAAATCAGGAGCCCAAAGTATAGACAGTCATCCCAAAAGGCTATTTCAGAAAGGAGAGGCCCTCTGCCGTTTGTCCATTTTGCTTCTTTCAGCTCCTCCGTCCCCCCACCAACGATGGGTCTTCTTCCTCTGGAGCAATGAACTTCTAACCTGCTTAAGTGGAGGCCCATCTGTTGTCCCTGACCCTCTGGCCTCTCCCCACACTCATCCTAATTGTTCTCTGATAAAGGCTGAGCATAAGCCTATGTAACACTCCAAAAATGCACGGCTGGCCGACCAAACGGTAACAAGAGAGACAGCTATGAGAAAACAATACGCCTGTTGGCTCGACCTCCCTTTCTGCCGGCAGACTAGTTCTGGAAGTGTTCCCACTCTCCGAGGGAAGAGGTGCTTCGCTAATCCTGCCAAGTGTCCAAATGGATGGTGTTTGAACAGCTTCCTCCGGCTCGTGCTGTTTCTCAGACCGTCCCTTGGTAGAAACTCCTAAGGATTCTGTGCCCAAACATCTCCCCTGCGCCCAGCCAGGGGGTTGGTGGGAGGAGGGGCCACTTCTTATGGAGCTAGTTGCCTTCTATCAAGCAGGGTGCTTCCCTGAAGGATTAGCTGGGCAAAGGACGCCGAGGGAAAGCAGAGGCTCCGGGGGCCGCCTCAGGTCCTGGGATGGCTCAGTGGCCACTAGAAAGGGGCGGGGCCTGCAGTGAAACCAGCACGGTAGGGGCCCAGGCCAAGAGTCTAAATGTCAGCTGTGGCCACCTCTTGAGAAAAGTATTCGGGATCCAAGATTCCTAAGTCTCACCAGTCTGGGTCAGAGAAGGCTCATGATGACAATAAAGGACCTTACACCACTTCTTCTCTCCCTCCACCCAAAAGTTCCGGGAGTGCTGCCTTCTGGTCTCTTGTCCTTAGGGAAACCTTCCTTGTCCCACTCCCCGCTGGACCATCTCTGGAATCTTGTCTATTTTTCCCTTGGGACCCACTGGGTCTTCAACATTGTCCCATAGAGAACTTATACACTTGATTATACTTACTTGTTTGCAGGTTTGTCTCCTTTTAACGGACTGTGGCCTCTCACAGAGCGGGAACGTGTTGTATTTACTTCATATCCCAAGCTACCAGCCCAGTGCATGCCCTTAGTAGGCTCTCAGTCCATGTCTGTTAAGTGGATGAATGATCCTCCTCATTTTCCATTTAACTCAGAGAAAGACGCAGGTGAGTGCCTGAGCCTTGATCTTAAGGATGTCCTAATCTAAAGCCCGGGCCATTCTAACATTCCACCTGGTGTCCCCAATTAGTGACCTCTGTCCACCAACTACACACACACACACACACGTGCACGCACACGTGCACGCACAAGTCACAGGAAAGCATGGAGTCAGAGATGGGGATAACCTAAGATGTCATGGAAAACAATTACTTAACAAATGAAGAAATTAAGGCCAAAGACATGAAACCACTCATGTGAGTTCATGTACTTGGGACCTGATTTAAAATTTGATCTTGGGCTACTCCTGTCGATAATCACACTCAACATGATTTAGCAGGTAGCCCCGTGGAAGACGCATAGCTGAGCGATGCACCGTTTCTGCCTTCCGAGGGATTTCGTGGGGACAAATACAAACGCAGCTGTTACGTACAGGGCAGGGTGTGAGGGGTTTAAAGTGGTTCGGGCCCTCAGAGGACTTGGAAGAGTCAGGAAAGGCTTCCCACAGGGGCTGACAGTGACAGGAGCCTTAGAAAGGGGTTCTATGATAGGAAGTTCAGTTGGGGCGCAGCACGTGGAAAGGGCACCCTGAACATCAGAGGAATGGAAACCGGTCTGGGCTCCACCTGAAGGGGTAGGCGGGGAGGTGAGGCTGCAGGGGGCCTCAGGGGGCATGCTTAGGGGGCTGGGGGCAGGTAGGAACCAAAGCGTCTCCGCCTGGTGTCTTGGAGGACAGATGCTGCTGACAGCCCCATCAGGGACGTGAGTGAAAGGGACAAAAACCTGGGGGTTTACCAAACAGTAAGGAAAAAAGGGAAGCTACGTGGTTTGGGTCAGAGGTGAACGAATTCTTCAGGCTGCAAGTGAGGGCAAGGGGGTCCCACTTTAAAGCACTAATGTGCTTTTTCCTTCTGTCTCAAGCTCCCCTGGGATCGTCCTAGACCAGGCTGACCAGATGTACCCTGTAAAATGGGACAGCGCCGTTGTTTTCTGTCCCATTTAGGATGGGATGTCTGGGCAGCCTCCCCTAGGGGTCCATCTGCCCGCGGGAGGAGGGGTGACTCTGTGAGCAGGCGGGTGGGGGAGGAGGCCGTGGGGTGGAAATCTGCGCATATGGGTTCATATTGGCTAGGACAGGAGTTCCAAGAGGGACCCAGGTAATAATGTTCAGCTTTGGTCATTCAAAGCAGGATTATGCAGGAAGTTCCACACTGAGAGGCCAGACCGTTACCAGACATGGGGTGTTCCAAGTTCTTTCTCCCCCTCCCTCAGCACACCAAGACTAAGCCTAAAGCTCAGAGCTCGCCAATACACAGAGTCAGAGGCAGAAGCCTGTCACTTGGGGCTCGTGGGAGTCAGAAAGGAGGACAGAGAAGTGAAGACACCCCTCACCCTTTTTCTCTACCCGAAAATCTTAAAAAAGAGAGGGAAGTGGACAGAATTGGGAAGAGCCAAGCAATCAACAGAATTGCCCTACTGTCCCCACCTCTGGGCCTGCAGAGGAAGGGTGTTACAGAAGCAAGTGTCACCCTGGGACTTTGGGAGGAGGCCACCCACATGCTGCCCCATTAGAAACCAGGGCACAGCCACAGAGGGGGAGCTCTATGTGGTCAGCCTGGGGGAGGCCGGAAGTCCAGCTGTCCTGAGCCACCCTCAGGCCCTGGGGGTGCAGACGCTGAGTGGGGAACCAGTAGGCCCACCAGAGGGCCTGCTGTTTTGAAAGAAGGTAACCTCTCAGTCCAATCTAAGGGATGGACTCCAGCTAACAGACTGGAGAGTTGATGCAGAGCTAGGGCTGTGGCCAAGCTGAGGCTGAGTCACCAAGTTGTCACCAGGAGCACTGCCTAGGCTGGAGGAATGGGCCACACCTTCAATCCTGAAGGCCAGGAGGTCAGGCATGACCCAGGCAAAACAAGGACTTCTCCCCAAGGCTGGTGGACAGCACACATCCAAGGGCCTTCCAGGACCCACTGCCCCCCGTGCTGTCAGGGGCAAAGCCCCCCTGGCTCCGCTCAGGCCTCCAGGGTGGGTGGAAGAGAGACCAGGGGTAGCAAAGACACTGAGTGTTTTTCGTAAAGACGGAACATTATCTGAAGGTTTAAAACATCAGCTCAAAGTTTAACTGGATTGGACAGTTAGTTTATCCTCCCCAGCCCACTAACTAGTGGGTGGGGCTCAGAGGAGAAAGACCAGATTAGTTCTAAGCAAAATAATGATACTCTTACTTTCCCTTCACATCCGATATGTGGTGAGTTATGTTTGTGCAACTGGGCTACTCTGAGCTGGATGCTTACAGCCTGGGGAAGGGCCCCGGGGAGGCTGTGAGGGCGGCCTCCAGGGCTGCTCCCCCAAGGGGGCTCTGCGGGGGCCTTACTGGCAGAGGTGCAGGCCACTCCACTGGGTCCTGCAGAGGGGTGAGTCCTTGTGGAGAGGGGCCTGAGGAAGAGGTGGGCTCTTGTGCCATAAGGTGGGGCTGCCCAGTGTGAGGCGAGGAGGAGGTATACAGCACCAGGAGCTAAGAAAAGGAAAATGGAAGAAATGGGAAAGTCAGATGCTGGAAGGAGACTGAGGAAAACGAGAGATGTGGGCCTGACGTCCTTGAAGGGGGCCAAACCGGGGCCAGGGTCTTTGCCACGCGCCCAGCTCGGGAAAGGTCCCGCGGCAGCGTTGGGACGCGGGAAAGCCCGGTGGGGCTGGGCTGGCAAACGGTGGGGAAATTCTCCCGTCTGGGCTTCCAGGCGCGGAGGGCAGAGAGAAGGCGGGTGGGGGAGGCGCCGGAAGAAGGTGAACAAGAATGACTCCATTTACCGAGCGCCCACCCTGTGCAGAGAGGCTCAGGTGCATGGTTTGGAGGGTTATTGCCAAGGGCACAAGGCCTAGGAAGAACGTTCTGGGACTCGTGGGGGAGCCACAGACGCAGCAGGCCTGCCGAGATGGTTGGGAGGGTACTCGCCCCGAGGCCGGGCTTCCCAGCCTGGCCCGCCACCCCCACCCCAGCCCGGACCACCACCACTGAGCACAACCACCACCATCATCACCACCACGACCACCACCACCACGAACACCACCATGACCACGACCACCACCATCACC
>PVJL010015228.1:0-25094 GCA_004026885.1 Lyroderma lyra | reverse complement strand
ACATACGAAAATCAATCAATGTGATACACCACATAAACAAAATCAAAGATAAAGACCACATGGTCATTTCAATTGATGCAGAAAAAGCTTTCGACAAGGTACAACATCCATTTATGATCAAAACACTAAACAAAATAGGTATAGAAGGAAAGTATCTCAACATAATAAAGGCCATATATGAGAGACCCTCGGCTAACATTATACTGAATGGGGAAAAGCTGAAACCTATTCCCCTCAAATCAGGAACAAGACAGGGATGCCCCCTGTCACCACTGTTATTTAATATAGTACTGGAAGTTCTAGCCACAGCAATCAGGCATGAGGGCCTATTTCAAAACAATGCCAGGACCCAGGGTTTGTGGGCTTTTTCTGTATCTCAGGTTTTTCTCCTGGTTATCAATGGCTATATTGACGTGTTTTCACACTCTCCACATCACCCATTGGTTTTGATACATTCTCCCTCATCCTGGAACTCAGAAATAGCCACAGGCTGGAGATGAACAGAAGGATGGGCAATGAGAATAACCTTGAAGTAAATCTGTTTTCCCCAGAGGTTTCTGTGGGGTGGGGGGTCTCATGTAAACACCCCCCAGCAGGGCCCCCAAGCACTAGAGATATATATTTCTGAATCCTAGTGTGAAAGAGTTTTGGTGGGTCTGGACCTTTGCTACAGAAACATACAAATTAGATGAAGTGAAAGATTTAACCTGACTGTACATTGTGATCTGTGAGTCATTTTTCCTTCAAAGACTTTGAATTAAATACTCAGAGACTAAAATATAAAGAATTAAATGTCAGCCTAGGTTCCTAGGCGGGATGCACAGTTAAAATGTGATACCAAGAAACGGCAGTTGGACGCTAGAATCCAGACCCCACCAGGACCTGTCATGCACCCACGTTGCTGCTGTGTCCCTGTCTGAGGGTGTGGGCCATGTTTGTTTCCCTGAGCCTGTGTCCACTGCACGTGTTTGTCATTCCTCCGATTCCACCTCTCAAAGTGCATGAAAAACACCGCTCTGTGTTTGGAAATGCTTGCACAAATGTGCGAGGGGTAGAGTTTTCTCTCAATCCTAGCAAGACTTCATTTTTCAGCTGCCTCCAAGTATGATGAAAATGAAGTTCCAGAAACAGATGGACTTGTTTGTGGACCCAGCTCTGAACAGGACATGCATTTAGATAATCTTTCAAAGGGCTTTTCAAGGATCCCAGGCGTTTGTCCTCCTTTGTTTTCCTTGGTTTCATTTCTGAAAAATGAGGTCTTTCTTTAAATCCCCAAACAGTGTCAGAGACACTAAGTCCAGAGGGCAGAGCTGCATTCTTTGCTTTACTGCTAGGCTGAGAGTTTATTCTGTCTCAAGATCAAAGATCATTTTTGCTTCTTTATTAAACTGGCAAAAAGTCTGCAAAGGGGCAGGGGTGACCTTGAACTTCAGTATCTGTGGCTTCAGCTGCAATTCACATTTCAGGTTTTCAGTTATTGATGGAAAACCTTACTTTGAATGCACCAGATTTATTCTTTGAATTGAGTATGCTGATAAAGGTCACTGAGTGTCTTCTAAGAGCCAGGCCCTGTGGGAATCTGTTTGTCTCATCCACCTCTATGACCTCCTTGAAGCCTTTGACCTGTGGACCATTTCCTCCTCCAGACCTGAGCTCCACAGCCTGTTTTCCCTCTTTTGTTTCTGGGGGCAGGGGGATGTGGGGTATCACACTTGAGCATCTTCTCCATTCCAATCACTGAACCTTCCTTTTTTGTTGTTAAATTTATTGAGGTGACATTGGTCAGCAAAAATTATGTAGGTTCAAGGTGTACAATTCTACAACACATCGTCTAAGTGTTGCATTATATGTTCATCACCCAGAGTCAGTTCTCTTTGCATCACCACATACTTGACTCCACCTCCCTCTTCTCCTACCTCTCCCCTCTTACCCTCAGGTAACCTCTAAACTATTTTGTCCATGAGTTTTTGTTTCTTTGGTATTTTCAGTTTTATATTTCACATAGGAGTGTAGCAACCGAATCTTATACAACTTGAACGTCAGTGCTTCAGGCTCTGTGGTCTCTGCCCTTCTCCTTTACCATATCACAGGCCATCAGCACTATCTGCATTCTTAAACCCCACAGGCCAATCCCTAAAGGAGCACATCTGCCATGTAGTCTGGGAACCCATGCTCCAGGCTTATGGAGCAGCCTCTGGAGGTCCCCTAGGTCCCTCAAATCACACCTAATTATCCAGTGGTCAAACTGGTTGCATCAGGTGAGTTGGGGAGGGGTTGGAGGGCCATGCCTGTGCCCTTCACCCCAGTCCTTGACCACTTGTTTAGTGGAAAAAACACCCTAGCCACATGTTTCATCATCTTATCTTCTAACTGGGCTCCCCTGGAATGGGCTTTGACACCGCCTCTATGCACCCACCACAAAACTGCAATGTCCCTGCCCCCTGAGCCCAGCCCACTCAGACCTCCTAAGACTCTGCTCCATCCACCTCTTTGTGCCCCCAGTGGGCTGCACCATGGATCCAGGACCTGCCTTCCCAGAGGAATCGAATAACATGACCCAGAGGAGCAGGGGAGTTAGCACCCCATGGAGCAGAGGTCGACCAGTGACAGAAAGGAGGTGGAGAGGACCTATTAAATAAATCCCCTTCCTTCCCTGCCTCAAGCAGCCCTCAGCCAGGTGGTTCCACCTGCTGGACTGGAAGTTGCCCTTTGTGACCAGTGCTGCCCTGGCATTGACCTGCCATGCAGCCTGGTTTGTAAGCTTTGCCCAGCTTTCTGAGCAAGCAGGGTTCAAGATGAAGACAGTGGTGTCCCTTAACCAAGCTGAATGCATCCAGTTTACATAGTGTCCTAAGCAAGAAAACTGGAAAGTATGCAGTCCTCTTCTTCATCTGCTCCTCACCCTCCTCAGGTACCAAACAACTTTCTGTCCCCAGTCCTAAACATCTCAGAAGCCCCTTGTCTCTTTGTCATTGTCACATCCCTCCTTAGATCCCTTGCCATTATTAACTTAGACCATCACGGGGTCCCATTGGTCTGACTGCTCTGCACAGTCACAGTGGCCTGCAGACCATCCTCACACGTGTATTCACAAGCAGGGTCATTCTGAAATGCAAACCCAGCCACCTTCTTTGCTGCTTAGAGCCTTCATTAGTCTCCATCACTGTTCTTGAGGATAAAAGTTACATTTTTTTTTAGAATAAAGGTCTTTAAGACTCATCCTCTTCAGCCATACCTCTGACTCCTCCTTCCCGCGTACCCCCAACTTTGCACGCATCCCCGTTCTTTCATCCTCCACAGTAGGGACTGCCTGCACCCCCACATCACACTACACTCCCTCATGCTTAGTGCTGCAGGTTGGGTTCTCTAGAGCAGACACTGATAAAGAATTTAAAGTGAAACCTATTTATCAGGGATATAATTGTCAGACAAAATAAAGGATGTCCAGTTAAATTGAATTTCAGATAAACAACAATGTTTTTAATACGTTCCATACAAGATTTGGAATATGCTTATATAAAATGTGACTCATTATTTATCTGAAATTCAAATTTAATTGGAAACTCTGTATTTTTATTGAGCAACCCTAGTTAAGGATCAATACCTGTGGAGGGCAGAGGAAGAACTTGAATGGATGCAGGACTTGGAAAATGGTGGCCAGCCCCAGGGAGCTGAGGAGCCACTATTACCTATCACAATGTCCAAAATTACATTAAAACGGCCAGGCCTTTACACCCCATCTCACTCAGTCCCCAATGCCAACTGCCCCAGCAATGGCTTGACCTTGGCAATGTGGCTCTCTGCCCCTGAGCAAACCAGGAAGGAGCTGACAGCTGCAGGCAACCTGACAACCGCAGTGCCTGCTGGGCAGCAGGTCCTTCTCTCAGAGGAGATCGGTCAGCACATCTTCGTGTCCACTGTGCTCGGCCTTTGCTCTCATTTCTGCTTGAACATCCTCTGTGCTTTCCCACCTGGTCTATTCAGTCGTTTAAAACATGGACACACAATGCATTACTACTCTTCTTCTGTGTTACTTTTGGATATGTCTCAGTTGTTCTCTTCATTTCTCTGAGTTGTCATTTATCTACCCACATCGGTCTCACCTGGCTGATAAAGTCTTCCATCGGCTGTACTGTGTCTTCCCCACTTGGAAAGTTCTTATTGGCACTAATCATGAACCTGGCAGTACTCCAGGCATTGGGACACGGCTGTGAACAAGGGGACTTCACCCCAGCCACCCTGACTTTAGAATTAGGTGGTGGACGCAGGCAATTTAAGTAGGCAGCTATAACAAGTGTTAGGAGAATGTGTTAGCTCAAGTTCTCATAGCAGCAAACACTGACAGGATTTGGGTGCAGTTACTTTATTTGGAAGATGATCCCAGAAAATCCTGGCAAGAGAACAAAGGTTGATGCAGGGAAGGGAAGGCAATCAGCACAGGGTGTGTCATTAAGCAAGTTTTCACTGTGAACAATTGAGTCTTCTGAGTAATCCCACCTGAGTGGCAGGGAGCTGGGGTATTTGTCCACCCTGCCAGTCAATGGTGGAAAGCTACTGTGTGTGGGAATGGGTGGTCATTCATTCTCCAGTATGTCCACCTGGGATGCACTGGCTCTGGCCACCACCTAGTCTTCGGACTATTAGAGATTAGACCATAGTAAACCACACTGGGAAAGGCTTGAGGGCTACGGGTGGACACCCACTGCCATTGCAACAACTGGGAGAAGCAGAACAGAGTGGATCAGAGTCTCCAGGACTCTGCCTCACCTACATTTACAGGTGAAAGTGAAATATGAGTAGAAAGAAAGGGGTAGGTTCCAGGAGAGGAAGGCAGATCTAGGAACATCCTTCCAAGCTCTTTGGACATGTTGAAACATGTATGAAGCCTCAGAGGCAATAAAGAGCTGGTGTCTAAGGGAAGAGAAGGAACTCGGGCACCTGCAAACCTGATCTTAGGAGGTGCTGTGAGTGGGGCTGGAAGGGGAAGGAAACAGATCCTGGGAGGCTCTGAGAGCTGTGACATATGTCTGAGGCCAGACCCTCCTGGCCATCAGGAGTTCTTGAGTCATGGAGATGAAGAGAGGTCTGCATGCTAAAGGATCTCACACAACTTTGTTTGCGTCATAGGGTCTATTGCACCACTAGTTCCAAACTGAACATTCTGAATAGGTATCAAAACATTCTCCCTTAATAGGGGCAATACCTACTGGAGTTATTGCAGAAAACTCTACCAACCCCAGCTTCTGCCCTTAACTCAAAGGTGAAAGGCAGAACTGGGGTGCTTCTCCAAGCTCTTCTGGGCATGTTAAAGCATGCCCTCCAACATGTGGGCCTTTTCTCTTGTATTAAAGCTCATGAGATTAGCTTAGTGTCAACATACGTAGATCCTACACATCAAAGGAAAGTATTTCAATACAAAGGATTGAATTGATTCAGGTCACACATCACTTCTATGGAATGAGAAAAAGTGTCTACAATGTTGATGAATACTAAAGGGCAATGGGAACCAGGCCAAATGTGACCTTCAAATCTTTACAATCTAAAGTGGAATTCTAAGACCATTCCCAAGTTGCAGTCAACCTCATCCTAGATACTAAGGAATTTAGGCTGTACCTCAGGGTCAGTGGCACAAGATATCTACAGTGCTGAGAAAATGGTGGGCTTGTATATACTCAGGAAATATATTGAAGTGAGTGGCCATGGTGGTGAGGACTTCTTTATAGAAACTGAGGAAGCTGCATTTGGATGGTTTTCTTCCTCAAGGTCCATCTTGAACTTCTGATATGAGCCTCATCTTTGTACTGTGTAAGCTTCCTGCTTTGCAAGCTGGCAGGGCAGTATGGTAGAGAGACAGACAGAGAGAGACAGACAGACAGACAGAGCAAGAGCGAGAGAGAGAGAGCGAGAGCGAGAGCAAGAGAGAGAGAGAGAGAGAGAGAGAGAGAGAGAGAGAGAGATGCCAACTTTGCAACTAGAGTCAGAAGACCTGACTTTGAGGTCTGACTTGGTTTCTTAGCTTAAGAAATTTATTGAGCCCTAAACATATAAATTTATTTAGTCCTGGACAAGTCACTCAGTGTATGTAAGGCCCAGTTTTTGCATCTCCAAAACAGGTACAACAAAGTAATGCTCCCTTTGCATCACTGCTGTGTATTTGATCTTGCACATGTACATAAATGACAGAAGGCCCAAAAGGAGGCAGTGTGGGACAGGGGAAATCACATGGACTTTGGAATCTGAAAGACTTAATATTCAAACCCCCCTCCACTACCTGGCATGTGTGGAGCTAGGGACAAGCTGCTGAGACTATTCCAGGTTGTAGCCTCGTCTACCTTGGAGGGCTATGGTGAGAGGATCAGATGAGATCATAAAAGTGAAGCTCAGTAATCATAGCCCCGCAGATCTATTTTAGGTCAATGAAGATGCAGTTGCTCAGTGAGTGTCCTTGCATTTATTTGTCTAGATCCTCATTGGTGAGTCAGAATCTTAGTTGCAGACAACATGTGAGTTCGAGTGGAAGGGGATTCAGGAAGGGTTGGGATGCTCACAGATCTCTGGAGGCTGTGTATGAGGGTGATAAAAAATACAGTGAATGTTTAAATAAAAAATATGTATTACAATAAAAGATACATTTCCATGAATCCCCCTCAAAATACACCCCCCTTCACTTTGAACACACTTATCCCATCATTCCTGACACTTTCGAAGCAATTCTGAAAGTCCTGTTTTATGAGTGTCTTTACTTGTGCTGTCCTGGCTGCCTTGATACCTTGAATGGATTCAGGACACACATCGCTTCTGGCACGGCAATTTCTGTCACATAAAAGCATGACGGTGTGTCCTCAGCTACATTATTCATTCACCAAATCTGGCACCGTGTGACCTCTGGCTCTTCCCAAAGTCAAAATGACCATGAAAGGTAAAGGTTTTGAAATTCAGGACATTGAGGTAGTCGTGACTGCTCAACTAAAGACACTCATGAAAGAGGACTTCCAGTACTGCTTCAGAAAGTGGCACGAATGATGGGATACGTGTGCTCAAAGCGGGGAATATTTTGAGGGAGGTTCATGGCAATGTGTCTTTTACTGTAATTACTTTTTAAATTTTAAACAGTCACCATATTTTTTTTAATCACACCTCGTATTTAGGTGTGGATGCTACACAGCTACAGAGCTTCCAGAAATGCAAGGAAACCTCCCAATAGTCCCAGTCCAAGAGCTGCTGCCTGCCACTTATCACCTGTGACATTCGGGTCTGGATACGCAAAGCACAGCTACCCCATCTCTGGGCGTGGGGTCTGCACCACACCTCACATTGCCGTGGCCTGTGGCTGATCACATGAGAAATGTGGCATTTGGCTTTCCAGCCTTGACAGCACTGAAAAGTAAGTTAAAAAGGGATTGCATGGGAGCTGAAAGGAATTAAGCCACCTGCTTTTCCACCCTGCGTGAATCCTGCAGAAGGAAAATAACTCATGTTTCAAATGCTGATTCTGGAATATTCTATTCAGAGTTGCCTGCAAAATGGGTCTTTAGTAGTTTCATAAAATAATGATAACTATTTCAGGTCTAAAAGTAAACATGTAAGAATATTATTGTTTGAAATTATTTTCCTCCCTTGGTATCTTTCATTTTTTAAAACATATTTTATCTTGAGTGTTAGCCTAATCTTCTGGGGGAAACTATTTATCCAGAGGAGGCTGCCTGTTTGGGGGACCCCATCCCCAGAAATGGTCCTGACGAGAGCTTTTGGTTGAGCCCCAGGGCTGGTGGTCATTTCTCATTTCAAGAAGGGGATTCCACCCTTTCCATGTGACCCAGAGCTCTCACTCCCATCCGCAGGGATGCACCCGCTGTCTTGGAATGTCATACAGAGGCAAAGACTGAGGATCTGTCTCTATCTCTATCTCTGCCTCTATCTCTATTTCTATCTGTATCTCTCTTTGTGTCTTCTATATCTATATGTTTTTTTGTTGTTCTTGTTGCTTCTGCCTTTAATGTCACATCTAAGAAACCATTGCTGAGTTCAAGGTCATGAAGATGGTATCTTATGTTTTTATCTAAGAGTTTTATAATTTTAGCTCTTATATTTGGATCTTTGATTTATTTTGAATTATTTGTTGTCTATAGTATTAGATAGGGATCCATCTTCACTCTTTTGCCTGTCGATTCTAGTTTTTCCCAGCACCATCTAATGAAAAGACTGTCTTTTGCCCCATTGAATGGTCTTGAAGCCCTTGTTAAAAAATCAATTATTTATGGATGTGAAGGTTTATTTTTGGACTCTCAATTTTATTCCCTTGATCAGTATGTTTATCTTTATCCAGTACCACAATGTCTTTATTACTATAGCTTTTTTTATAAGTTTTGAGAGAAAGTATGAACCGTCCAACTCTATTCTTTTTTGAGTTTGTTTTGGCTATTCTGGGTTCCTTGCATTTCCATATGAGTTTTAGAATCGGCTTGTTAATTCTGCAAAGAAAGCAACTGGGATTGCTTTGATTCTGTGAATCAGTTTGGGAAATTTTGCAATTTGAACAATCTTAAGTTTCAAAAATTTATAAACATGAAATGTTTATATTTACACATATTTCAATATATCTTCTTTAAGTTCTTTTAAAAATATAGTTTTCAGAGTATATTTTGCATATCTTCTGTGAAATTCATTCCTAAATGTTTTGTCCTTTTTGATACTTGTGTAAGTGGAATTATTTTTCTAATATTATTTTTGGTTTACTCATTGCAACTTTATAGAAATGCAGTTGGTTTTTCCATTGATCATGCATTCTGAAATCTTGCTGAATGGAATCAAATCTTATAGCTAGTCTGAGTTATTCTGGATGTCTCTACTCTCTGCCACCTTGAGAGAACAGGGGGAAGGTGCGTTGGGAGGTACTGAGCTGGTACAGGGGGGAGGGGCTGCAGCCATATAACAACATTGTCCAACAGCTATGAAAGAGCATATGCTCAAGCTAGATAGCAAACTAGAGACTACTTTTATGATTGAAAGGTAATCATTAACTACTTCACAAGGGATGTAAACAATGTGAAGCAGAACTCAGAGGTTGCTGACCAGAGAAAGCAAAGACTTCAAAAAAGATAAAGCTAGATGATGCCCAAGTGCCTAGAAGATGGAGTGAGACATCAGTGTCAAGAGGTGGGGGAGGTAGATATAGAAATACTTTCTGATCTCACAGGAGGAAAGCAAACCTCCTTAGATATTACTGGTTGAAGACTGTTATTGGAGTAACTAAGAAACAGAAAACTCACAAATACTTAGTAAAAAGGGCCCAGGACTGGGGATGCTAATATTCAGTTCACATCACTCTAGACCACAGAAAACTATTAGCATTGCCTAGAAGTGAATAGATTGGAGGCAATTTCACAGCTGACTTAGATGAGGTTGCTCACCTATTGTATGTACACTGGGTATTTGATTATTTCAGTGAAGATGAACTAGGCTATGCTGTGAGGACAACTTCTAAGGAGTTCAAATAACAAAGGCTTATTTCTTGCTCATGTTTTGTCTACCATAGGTCAGTGCGAGGTGAGGACTTCTGCTCATCACAGGCACTAAAGAACCTAGGAGATAGAGGAGGGCTCATCTTCTCACATGACAAAGGCTGCATCCCAACATGTGCTTCTGCACCACAGAAGCAGGACAAGGATCTCAGTGAGTCACACTGCAGCCCTTAAAGTTCCTGACCAGAAGTGACAGGAGGTGTTCTGTTCAAATTTCTCTGGTCAAAGCAAGTTGCATGGCCTTGTTAAATGCCAAAGAGGGCACTCAAATTCTACCCCATTATGTGCCCAGAAAAAAAAATCAAGAATATTTGGGACCAGCTCCAAAGACTATTAGAATCTACTCTATGGCCACCAAATATTTGATTCTCATTTCATCCTAAATTTTTCTCCCAAAGAAGACAACTTGGAAATTTTACAAATAAAACAAAGGTGACATTAGAGATTTGGGAATTCTTGAGGGTAGCAGGGGCCTAGGGCAGGTTTGTCTGCTCTGCCCTGGTTTCACCTTGATCTGATGCACTGCATGGGGGTGAGCAGACTCTTGGTGCCATAGGAGGACCCAGAACTTCCCTTCAGCTACTATAGTTCACTCACTCCTGATGAGTCCTTAGCAGAGGTCTTGGTCTCTAGAGAATTCTCTACAAAAGAACACAACACAATGTATAGATGATATACAATTGTACACTTGAAACCTATACATGGTAGACTCAGTTAACTGGCACCCATGGGGATTGGTAGATGTCAGATAAATATAAGTAGATTTTCCATTAATTGGAACTGGAGCAACCAGCATTCTCAAGCAACCAGCAAAATCTCAAGCAACTAGCAAAAGAACACAAAATCTCAAGCAATTGGCCAAAGAACTTACATTTATCTGGCATCTACCAATCCCCATGGGTGCCAGTTAACTAAGAGTCTCCTGTGCATAGGTTTCAAGCATACAAATGTATAATGTATCATGTACATATTATGTTGTGATTTTTTTTGCCAGTTGCTTGAGATTCTGGAGCTTGAGTAATTGGAGCTAGTCCCAAATATTTTTGATGTTTTTTCTGGGCACACAATGGAGTAGAATTTGAGTGCTCTCTTTGGCATTTGACAAGGCCATGTAACTTGCTTTGACCAGAGAAATTTGAGCAGAACATCCCAAGTCACAAAAAAGAATTTTGCCAGTTGTTTGAGGTGTTGGTTGCTTGAGTTCTGATTAATGTACAGTCTACTATAATCTTATTAACCAATGTCATTCCAACAAATTTTTTAAAAGGCAGTATTGTAGGGTGGTTAAATCTTTCTACATTAATCTCTTCATTTAAAATGCTGACAATTTTTCAAAAATGTGACTGACACTAAAGTTCACTTATAATGCTTTAAACTTTGATTATAAAATAAACATCTTTGCTAGTTATAAAGGAATAGAAATTACATTCTAATTCTGTTTGAAAAATTCTGCAGAAAAATATTTTAGGTTTTCTTAAAGCCATCAAATATAAATCAACAATAACAGCAATAACAACAACACAACCTGACTCAGTCCTGGGTGCACAGAGAGATAGAATGGCATGAAAGAGAAAAATTTCAGCCTCTCATAAACCCTAGGACAAACCTTAGATGACTGACCCAAGGAGCTGAGCAACCCAGGCAGTAGAGCCAGGGGGGCGTGACCGTGACATACGCTCCATGGAAGTGGCTGACTGCTCTTGTGTCCTTCTCCTTCCACCTCTCTGCTCCTTTGTCAGGATGCACAGAGATGGCTGTGGGGGATTCAGCTCTCTGCCTGTTCCCCACATAGCTAGTGGAGCTGGGCTCACTGCTCACACACTGTTCTGCATCCATGTCTGATAAACTGCTCTGATGACTCCAGTGCTATTTTCCAACTTTCCCATCAGAACTTTCTGCTGAAGGACTCAAAAAATTTGCTCCTGCAAAGACCTCTGAGTGGAACATTTCTGGGGTTGGGTCTCATTGTTGCTGGGCAACCTTAACTGGCATGACCAGTTTTGTGATTTTAATGGGTCCAGATGCCTATCCAACACAGCAGAAAAACAAAGATTCCTTTAATTTTCTCAAATCCCTTGAGTGTGGAAACAATCACCACCATGGGCAGTCAGGGAAACCAGAACCCACCACTCTTTATATGGCTGCAACACATGATTTCAGAGGGTGTGGAGGAATTCTTCTTCATTTACTAGGCTCAATTTGCTCCTCTGACTTTAGCATTTGACAAAATCAGCCTGAAGTGTTAGAAGAGTTCAAGCCCTGCTGAAGAATGATGGTAATTTCTCATAAAGCCATGACTTGTCCTGGCTCTCAGAGCTGGCTGAATACGAGGATGGGTATTCAGCCAAATTTTCCTTTAGCAGTTCATAAAAACTTGACCATGCATAATAATAGTTGACATTTACATCACACATTTGAGTTTCTAAAGTGCTCAGAGGTTTATTATTTCAACTGTGGTTCCTAACAGCTGTTTTGCAAGTTAATGAAGGTAAGGACTTCCTTAAGGTCACGCAGCTAGTAAGGGTGAAACTGCAGTCTGGAATCCAAAGCCTTGGGCATCCCCTCATCATATAAGGGAGCTGGGTCCCTGGGGCATTCTTTCCTCCCATGGCAGAGAACTGAGTGGAGACGCATGAGAGTCTAAAAGTGAGAGCAACTGACCAGTATCTCCAACGCTGTTAGGTAAGGGTGGTAAACCATCTATGCAGGACTAGTTAACCCATAACTGACAGCCACCTTCAACTGTAACTGACAGCCACCTTCAACCACTGCATATAAAATAAAACAACAGGGAATTGGGTGGGACAAAGGGATGCAATCCCGACAATTCAGGGCCGAGTCCTGGTGTTAGGATTCGACAAGATCGTGCTCCATTGGTCAATGTGTGGGGGAGGGTAGAGGGAGATGGAGGGTTGAACGGTGACAGAAGGAGAACTGACTGGGTAATGAGCACACAATGCAACACATAGATGGTGTATTATAGAATTGTACACCTAAAATCTATATAATTTTACTAACCAATGTCACCCCAATAAATTTAATAAAAAATAATTTTAGAAAATAAATGCGATGGTGATATGTAAAAGCTTGGTAAATGGTTGTTGCACATCCCTCTTGGGGTCAAAGACAGGATACCTTCAATGTTTGCTTTCAGGATCTCAGAATCTTCTAGAGAAAATGCAACTTCGGCCTCATGTGCAGTGTCTATGAAAACAGACGGGGCTGTGCAGCAGCTTGCAGGCCCTACAAGGTACTCTGCACCGGAAATCTTGGCCTCTCTCTTCTTTTCAGAATCTGTTTTTTAGCTAGACAGGAAAGAAGGAAGGTGACAGAGGACATTCAAGTTTAAAATTATTTCTCTATAGCAGTGTCTTTTATAGAAATATAACCCAGACACATGTATAATTTAAGTTTTCTGATACCACATAAAAAGTTGAATTAATTTCAGTAATAGATTATATTTAACCCTCTAAGAAAATTAATATCATTTCAACTTTTTATCAGTATAAAATAATTATTGAGATATTGTTTATGTATATAATCATATTAAGTCTCTGAAACCTGTGTGTATTTTACACACAGCACATCTCAGTTTGGAGCAGCCGGATTTCAAGTTCTCAGTAGCCAGGATGGGACAGGCCAGCCCTAGAGCACTGTTTCTTTTCACAGGGGGTCTTTGCCTCTGTAAGATATTCATGACCTAACTGTATGTTAGATATTCATGACTTAACTGTACATTCAGCCCATTCAATCTCATTTGAGCTACTTTTGACAGTAGAAACTGAGGCAAAATAAATGAGTAAGATACCTGGGGAAGTGGACTTCCTTCTGGAGCCATAAGATAGGATGCTGTGGGCCATGAACTTACCTGGGCTGGGAAGAAGAGGTGAGAAGTCTAGGGTGCCAGGAAAGTTGTGAGAGATGGACCAGGCAGGCTTACCTGTGAGCCTCCAAAACCTGCTGAATTGTACATAGTAAGTGGGTGAGTTGTATGGTATGGGAGCTGTATCTCAATAAAGCTGTTGAGAGAGGGAGGAAGGGAAAGAGATGGAGAAAGAGGGAGAGGGAGGGAGGGAGAGAGAGATACTCCGGCCAGGTGTGTTGCTTGCTTTCTGGAGCCAGGAGTTAGAGAGGGGTCTGCCAATGTCATCATTGTCCTTCACCTGTAAGTCTTTGCACTGTCAAACTATGCTAACCAAAGGAAATGAAAATTTTCTGCAAACAAATTAAGGTGTTCCTAAGATTTTAAAATAAATCATCCCCAGAATTTGCATTATGAATGATGAAAACAGCACTGAGCAGGCAAGCCGATGTATAAATACACCTTGAAGGCCCAGATGGGCCCCAGGCCTACAGGGTGCACCATAGGCTGCTTGGTGGATCTGGCCTGGCCAAGGAGACTGTGCCAGTCAGAAGGGTCTTGGAAGGTCTGTCTTGCTCACCGCTGTCTTGTGAATGCTTAGCCCAGGCCTGGGGACATGTGACATTTTCAGAGGATATTTGTTGAATGAATATTAAGGGGCAAAGGGACCATGGGGCAAGGACTCAACCCCCTGGGGCTGGGAGCAGAATCCTCAGGCTGGGCTTGGCTTCGTCTCACCTTAGTCTAATGTCAATGAATATCAGGGCCCATGAGGCTACTGATAATTCTTGGACTTTCCCTGAGCTTCTTAAATGCAGTAAATGGACAGATGGCATGCTGTCATACCCTCTGGGGTCCTGCACTTCTTGTAGGCTGAGCACTCAGGCACACAGATTGGTCCCTCTGCCTATTTGGGATCTGCCCCCCTCCCTGTCTAACTTTTGTGTGGTGGTCATTTTGTGTTAGCTGAGCCAGCATCTGTGAGAACAAACAAGACGGAATCCTAGAAGAAAGAGTTTCCTAAGTTGGCAAGATGAAGCTGCCATGAGAGGCCATGGGTCAGCTGAAGTCTCTGGGAAGTGCCTGGAGCTATCTCCATGCCTTTATTCCAATGCCAGTGATCTCACTAAAAAAGAATAACTTTGGGAGAATTTCTGAATCATATCCTATAAGTAAGAAAGTGCAACATAAGAAAAAAATTCCACAAATGGACAGTGTTGCTGAGCCTGCGACCTTAGACACCATCTTGCAGATGCCCAGGCCCTGCAAGACCTTTTCATTCCGTTACACCCTGGAGGTCAGGGCAGGGAGCGGTGTTGACTTTCCTGAATACACTCACCACCAAGCTCTCACTCGATGCAAAGGGTGGGGGTGAGCAGGAAGTGGGAAGGGCCACAGGCCAGGCGGTGCTAGGTAGATAGCCGGAGAGGCCTGAGCGCTGAGTGCTCTGTGCTGGGTGGTTCCAGGAAATTCCAGGCTGGACAACCTAACTGGCCCCTCAAGCAGCTATGCTGCTATTTTAAGGGCTGTGTTGAGGGGAAACAGCTCAACAAAAGCAAGACAATGGTTTCAGAGAAGGAAGGTCAGGGTGGGCTCGAGCAGCTCTTTGCACCTTCTGGGATACAGCCAGGGGTACAGGGCTGGGCTGTGACTAGGACACCCTTTTGACAAACTGTCCAACAGCTTATAGTCCCCAGAGTCTGGGCTGAGCTCCCTGAAATAACAACTCAGCAGAGAGAGGAGGCTCTGTGCTCCTGGGATTGAAGACATGGGTCCCACTGTTAGCTGGATGGTCGTGGCCTGCCCCCCATCCTGTCTAGACTGAGGTCCCCAGGAGCAGAAGTTCCCAAATGGGTTAGTCCCCCAGCAGCTCACTTTCCCACCAAGTCCCAGAGCGTAGCTCTGACCTCAGCTCATGGTTGACAGACACTGTTTGCAGACCCGGATGGTGCGTGGCCTGTGTCCTCTCCTGGTGCCACTCACATCACTCACCCTTCCTAGTCACTCTTTTCTCAACTGTGAAATGAGGTCATGGGTGAATAATGTTCTGTCGTCCTCTGGCGCCATTACTAGGACCCAGCGCCTGGCAGGGACAGGCTGCAGGCAGGAGGGGCAGGAGGGCAGAATGTGTGTTCAGGGCTTCCTTCCCCATTGACCTTGGCAGCAGTTCCACCCTTCCCATGGCACCAGGGGCACCCAGGCTACTTTAAGACATTCAAGCTCCGAGAAAGTTGGGCTGAAGGGAGCGGCTCAGGGCTCTGCTTAGTGGCTGGATTGGGCACTTTGTGAAATGTAGACCAAGAGAGTCTAATTGCCATGCTGTACACCTGAAACTAATATAAGATTGTAGTGTCAACTGTAACTAAAATTTTTTTAAAACCTTGAAAGAAAAAAGAAACTTAGTTCAAGAGGAAGTCTTGGCATGTGACTGTAGAAAGCACAGCTGCTCGCTGCCCTCCTGCATGGGGATGGTTAGGGAGAGATGCTGAGGCCACCCCGGGGAGTGCCACAGGCTCCCTGTGTCACACTCACTCTACAGTGACAGGCAGACACACGTGCAGACCTGCTGTGCCACTTGCAGGCATGTGCTAGAGAAGCCACTTGGCCCCCTAAGCTGTGCTGTCCTCATCTTTGAAATGAACATAACTGTATTCCTCTGGAGGTTGCCGAGAGCAGAGGGTCATGGGGAGGTCTCCTTCTCCTTGGATGGAGCTCTGTTCATACCAAGGGGGAGGCTGTGATGGCATTGCTCTCCGGGGTCAGGATGAGGCAAAGACCCCCTGTTTAAGGCTGACTCCTGGTGTCGGGTTCCCATCCTGTGGTCAGAGGTGGGAAGGGTGCCAGGGACAGTAATTGTGGAGTTTATGGGAGGAGCACAGAGAAGCTCGGTTCATTGAGGAGGACAGTAAAAAGCAAGAAAGAGGAAAGGAAAGGAAAAGAGGAGAGGAGAGGAGAGGAGGGGAGGGGAGGGGAGAGGAGGGGACGGGAGAAGAGAGGAGAGGAGAGGAAAAGGGAGATGGGACAGGAAGGGAGGGGACGGAAGGGGAGGGCAGGGGAGAAGTGGAAGGCAAGGCTGATATCCTGAAAGGATTTGACATGATGAAGGCAAGAATTTGGGCTGTGGGAAAAGTGTTGACAGACGTTCTACCCTCAGGGCTCTATGGGGAAAAAGAAACACGTGAATGAAAAGACTGACTCCTCCATAGTTTAAGTTGTACTCGTCATCATCTCTAAAGGAGAAAATGGACCTTGCGTGTGCCTGGAGGCCAACACAGTACAAGCAGTTACTGTGTTTTGGAAAAGTTGACAGGCAGGTATTTCCTGTGACTCTCTTGGTGCCCTGGGTCCCCTGGGCCCCCAGTCCTAAAGGAGTGCTTGCTTAATACTGACCCCCAAAGTAGGGGTGACTCAGGCCACCAAACACAATGTGTTTATTTTAGTCTTGGATGACTTGCAGTTCTTACACCGGCAGCAGGACTGAGAAGGAGCCTTTCAGGGGGCATGAATGTGGCGTGATGTGTAGGAACCGGCTGACTGGACTTTTGGGGTAAGCTTGTTTCAAATTCTGGTGAAGTGGGTTGATAGCAAGCTTGGGATACGAGGATATTTAACTGAAACTGGGAGCACCCGTGTTGAGCCATTCAGGAGCATGCCAGGTAATCGGGGACCTGGATCCTTAACACAGCAATGTCATGGTCACTCTTCAAAAGAGCCAGGAGGAGCTGCTGCACCTACTGGGGGAAATAGACGCTGGTGTTGGGGGGCACTTGGTCCCTGTCAGCAGCTGAGACAGTCAGCCACAGCTTCCAACGGTGGGAGATGAGACTGAGATGATGACTGAGAGAGATGTCACCCCTCTCTACTTATCGCAGAGAGGCCAAGGCCTGCCCCAAACCCACGAGAACAGCAACACCTGGCAAGGTACGCCTTAGTGGCACTGGGCGAAGTGGGGGCTGCTTTGGAAGTCACAAGAAAAGACTGAGAGAGGGGTGACTTGGAGCTTCCCAAAGGAAAGATCCCAAACTAGACTGCTTGGAAATCAACCAGTGGGAACATTCAAGAAAATGAAAAAATAAAAGAGAATGAGAGGGAGAGGGGGTGGGGTGGGATTGGTGGGGAGGTCAGAGATGCTTAGGGATGCTCTCATTCTGATGCCCAAGTCACAATGGCCCTGTTCTAGAGAGGTCTGAAGGAATAGTAGATTAGAAAAGGCCAAACTGGGGTCATTCCCCATGGTTCTGCTCAGTGACAACTCCCTGAATTGTCAGTGCGACATTGATGTACCAAGGACTATGTGCCAGATCTCGTCTCCTCTGCTGCACCCTCATCACGTGACACCCTCCACGACCTACAGCAGCTCATCTGCACCCAGATACTCACAGAAGCACCTTTGTGCTTCCATTTCCTCATTTAATCCCAGGTAATCCTCACAACAGGTTACAAACATGGCATTATCCCTAGGAATAAAGGGAAGGTCAGAGAAGTTAAATAACTTGTTCTAGGTCACACAGCCCAATAGTGGAAACGAACTTACATAGTTGTGATCCAAACCTCCCCATTGCACCACACCAAGCTACTTCCTCCCTGAGGACAGGGACCACTCCCTCCACACCCTCTGAGTGCCTCCCACAGTACCCTGTATGGTCAACTCAAATCGGCTGCAATCCTAGCAGGTTTGAGTAAGGCTTCATGGTTTAAAGATGGCACAAGCTCTTAGACAGTGGGGTCCATGTCCCCTGCCCTTGAACCTGGTGGGCCTTATTGAACCACATGTGGAGTAAATGATGCTGTTTGCCTTCAAGGCCAGGTAAGAGGAAATCTTGCAGCTTTGGCCTTGCTTCATGGAACTGTTACTTTCTGGACATTACTCTGGGGATGTTCCTATGTGGGCCCAGCCCCCCATGCTGTGACATAACGGACCATGTGGAGAGACATGTGTGGGTGCTCTGGTCAGCAGCCATGGCTAAGCTCCCAGTGAGTCACCTTGCAACATCTAGTCTGGGTGGGGACAGAAACCAGGAAGATATTTAATAATAACCTCCTGAGAGATTCCAGGAAAAACTTCCCAGTGGAGACCAGCCAGGACCCTTGACCCCAATTGTGAGACACATAAAATGTTGTTTCAAGTCGCTGAGTTTGAGGGTGAGTGATTGCATAGCAATAGAAAACCACAAAGGTGCCTCTGTGAGTATCTGGGTGCAGATGAGCTGCCTGTAGGTCGTGGAGGGTGTCACATGATGAGGGTGCAGCAGAGGAGACCAGATCTGCCTGCTCTGCTCGGACAGACCAAGGGATTTCTCCCGACCATGTGCCCCAGTGTGCAATCTCAAACTCATAACAAGAAACTTCCAAGGACAGAGTCTGGGAGAACACTTCTACTTGGTGAGTGGCAACCTTATCCCAGAGAGAACAGAGCAGGGCAGCAGGCCCCAGGAGCAGAGATGAGTTCATCAGCTGTTCAGGTGGACTTCTGTGACACACAAAGGCCCGCAGATGGCAGGAGGAGGAACCAGATAGTAGAAAAGCAAATACTGCTGTGCATGGCAGGATGACAATTTGCTGTGATTGTCGACTCCCATTTTGCCTGCTTGCTTGTTTCAGGATTTGAGCTCCCCGGGGACAAGATTGGTATTATTCTTTTGGAAGTAACATCACAATTTATTGATCTGTATAGAAGTTGGAATTTCTGCACCCAGGCACTGTAAATACCTATAGAGTAGGATATGCACTTGAATATGTTATGTCTTATTTCTGAATATGGTTTAGCATGGTTCTGATTTAAAACCCAATACAACACATGTGAATTCCCAAACCTCATAATTCCTCAAACTTCATCTTGATGTCTGGAAGTACAACTTTCCTACTCAAGCAGCTGCAAACAGTCTGTGGGGCCCTATATGTCCAGGTGCAACCTAAGTAGAACTTTGTTCTTCAGCTTCACATTTTGTAAGAATTCAAACTTTGAAAATGGAGTCTGGCTCCTAGACCTCAGCTAGAGGAGAGAGAAAGCCGGGCACGTACAAGTCTGCCTGGGATTGCGCCTCCTGATGTGGTCCAGGACAGCTCTTGTCTTTCTGTGAGAAGCACGGGTGAGGAAGAGGAGGGCAAAGAGCTGGGGAGAGGGGCTTTTGCTATTGGGTTCCTAGATTCTGTCAGGCCAGCCTTTGTGGACGGGATTGAGCTTAGGAACACTGGATAAAAAGGCTGACTCAGTCCCTACCTTTTAGCCAGTTCAGTGGTTTCTTTGTTTGTTCAGAGAAGAGAATGGTTTGATGAGATTGAAGACAAAGAATTGTGACATTTGTAGATAAAGAATCAAATAAAAAAAAAGAGAAAAATGATTATTCTGAATGTTGAGGTAAAGCCAGAAGTTGATTATATTTGAAGTAATATTTTAAGATCATAAAATCCATCTGTATTTAAAGAAGCAGAAACAAAATAAATAAGTATGAGCTTGTATTTGGCCAGGCCTCAGGCCACCTAAGGATGTTGAGAGGACCCCAATGGAGCTGTCTTTTCAGAAATTGGAGGTCAAATGTTCACACACAGAACAGGGGTGGTATTGGGGAGAAAATTAAGAACAAGCTAAAGGTATGGCTTGTCATCTAGATCATGGTCAGCAAATCCATGGGCCAAATCAGGCCACGCCCATTGGCATATACATGATCCGTAGCTACTTTCTTGCTATAAAGGCAGGAGCAAGAGGTTACAACAGGGACCCCATGGCCTGTGAAACCTAAAAATATTTGCTACCTGGCTCTTTATAGATATTATTTGCCAATCCTTGGTGTAGAGAGTCACAAACACATTCACCTTGGTACCACTTGCCTTATCGTTGTCTAAAAATTTTGTTAGGTTGGGTTCTGCCTAATTGCTGGCATAGTGAAAAACATAAGTTCCTGTGTATGTGCATACAGACAGACATATACATACACATAGACAAGCATGCACATATATATGCACACATACACAGATACAATGAAATAAAGAAAAAGAAACAAAAGAAAAAGACTACACCATGGGAATATGGAGAGTAGCCATGGATAAGGGGTTCTAGAACCCAAGCGGTCAGCACCCTCCCATTTCCTGTCAGTGCTCATTGCCCTGTGCATACTGCAAGCATTCTTTCTGCACCTGAGTGCCATTCCCCATTTGCAGGTTTCCTCTAGGTACAGGAGTGTGTGTGGTCTTTGTTCGGGGCAGTGCCCTTAGTCAAAGACAGATGGGAACTAGTGGATACACACCCCAGCTTCCTCGCCCTGTGACTGGGCCAAATCTAGGCTGTATATGTGCTGCCCTGTCTCCCAGAAGTTCCCAGAAGGATGAGCCCATTGCCTACAATGGCAACCAGTCCACTAGTGCATCCTTTCTTGCCTGTCCCCATCCCCTGTCCCACTCCCCATCCCTACCAGTGCTCCTTGATCACTCCAAGTCACCTGCCTGCACTCACTCACATTCTCGCCCCTGGGTGTACTTCTGCGTGACACAACTCCCGACAGCTCTGTACACTTACTTGGCTGTTGGCAGTAAGATACTCTATTCTGCTCGCTCCTTTCTTTATCCTGTATTTTTTTAATACAAGAATAATCACAGGATTATTTTAATAAAGTGTAGATGGCAGTATCTTACTTTCTTATTTATTACTGAATACCAAGGAACACACACACACACACACACACACACACATCAGCAACAACAAACGAAACAGATGATGAAGACTGAGGACAGAACCTGACCATCTTTGCTGTATAGAAAGCTTTCACATCCAGTTAAGCTTTATTTGGGCACCAGAAGTTACTTATTGACAGGCAAGGAGCATGCTGTGACCTTGGGTTGCAGGTGTGAGAGATATGTTGACAGTAGGATCCCTGGGGCAGAAGGAGAAGAGAAACCTGCCAACCTGGTAAATTTGGGTGACGGGAAACCCTGGAGAACAGGATACAGGGTCAGGGGAAGGAAGAGCAAGCTCAGCTTTGGACATGCTGAATGTGAATTATCTAGATGATGAGCAGGGCAGTAGGCCATATTCTGATGCTTGACTTTGGTGCCCTGAAAATGGTTTTCTTTACACAAAAAATAAATTCGAGGAGCTAACTATGTCAACTTTACAGAAGTGGTAAACTGTATGAAAGTAGACGATGTGATATCTATTGAAAAAGGAATATACAGGCATACATCAGAGATATTTCATGTTTGTTTCCAGACCACCACATTAAAGCAAGTATCACAATCAAGTTAGTCAGAATCTTCTTGCTGGTGGGGGATCTTGCCTTCATTCTGTAAAAAATGAAATATGGGTCAAACACAATGAAGGGGAGCACAATAAAATGAGGTATGTCTGTGTAACTGCCAATAGCAGATAGAAATGCTGGTTCCCAGAGACAATGAGCTAGTTGTAAATATTGGCAATAAGCAATCAACTCAGTATTGGAAAGCACTCTTTCTGACAACAAACAGGTTGCAATTGTTATTCTGACTGTAGAGTTGTGTATGTGTGATTGTGAGTACATGTGTGCACGTGTGTGTGCCAGTGTACACACACACACACACATATGTATCTGAGAGAGGTGATAAAGAAATTCACAGAAAGGGGGGCTATCTAAGAGGTGGGAGTAGTAGTACACATAATTTGATTGTGGGACTTATTATCAGTATATATGCCAAATTTCAGCCTACTGTGCCCATGTTCTTTCAGATATCACCAAAGAAGCAAGTCAAAAGTGAAGAAAATTCCAAGTATGAATAAAATAGAATTTTATGCATTATTAAGTTACTCACAAAACAAGAAAAAACACTTCAAACCATTTTGGAAGTGATGGTAGTGGTTTATGGGGACTGTTGCCCTGGGAAATCCATGGTTTATAAGTGGCATGGCCTCTTCACAAAAGGCAGAGTATCAAATAAAGATGACCTCTGTCCAGGACACCCTGTTGAGGCCACTTCTTCAGACATAGTCAAAAAGTTGAAAACTTGTACTGGAAGATGCCAGATTGAATAAGAAGCATCTTGTAGAAATGGTTTGGGTATCACCTACAACCATTTAGAATATTCTCCATCAGCATCTAAGGATGCCAAAACTCAGTACAAAATGGGTACTGACAATACATTGATTCAAAAACAACAGCATGTTGAGGTTCACAACAATTTTTGTACCTCTGCAGACACAACAAAGATGAAGTTTAAACCGATTGTCACTGGAGATGAAACTTGGATTCATCATCATGAGTGTGAGTCAAAGCAGGAGTCCATGCAGTGGCATGAAAAGGGCACGCCACCCCCTATGGAAAGTCAAGGTGTCACAATAAGTTGGAAAACTCATGGCTATGGTTTTTGGGATACGGAAGGTATCCTGTTGATTGATTACAACGATAAGGGTGTCACAATCACTGGAGAGTACTATTCCAGTCTGCTGAAACAAGGTAAAGAAGCTGTGAAGGAGAAAAAAAGAGGAGAATGGACCAAAGGGGTGCTGCTTTTGCACAACAACATGCCCGTGCACAAGAGCAGTATTGCACTGGCTACTCTTCATGACTGTGGCTTCCAGACACAAAACCATCCTTCCTATAGTCCAGACCTGGCTCTGTCTGATTATTATTTGTTCCCAAAAATGAAAAAAAAAAAAAACAGCTTTGAGGGAAGAAATTTACAGACGACAAAGAGGTTAATTTGAGGGCAAAAACAAAACATTTTTGTTCAAGGGTATAAATAAACTTACTGTAAGATCTGAAAAGTTTATTGGGGTTAAAGGTGAATATATTGAGAAGGAAAATAATAAATATATATTTATTTGCCTTTCTTTTTCTTCATTCTGTGAATTCCCTCCTTGTATGTTCAGTTCAACAAAGGAGTAATGAGGAAATGAGAAAGGAATGAGACAGGAGTTTCTAAAGTGAAAGCTAAAAAGATAACCCCAGGAGAAGGAATTTCTGGTGACTGGTGAGCATGTTTAAAATTCGTTGCCCATCTGACCTAACTCAGTAGGTTAGGTGTGCAAGATCAAGTAAGACGTAATACTTCAGAGGGGAAGTGCTTCCTTGGGAATGTCCAAGAAACACTGGTCATGAAGACAGGGAGGAAAGGGAAATGAAAAATTAATTAGAAGTCCTGAAGGGCAAGCAGTGATGTGAGCTTTTCCAAGAGAAAGTTAAAATACGATCCAACAATATGAGGCACCGTGAGTCAAAAAATTCCTATCATTTATAGAACATGTGTCAGGTGCTTTCACAACCTCTCACAGTTCTGTGATTTCATTCCAAGTTCAGAAACAAAGCAACAAAGCTCAGAGAACTTACACAGCTTGCCTGGGGGAGAATTGATGAGATAGAAAGTATTCAAGATGAGAGTGTGGAATGGTTACCAAGGACAATAATAGAAGCCATTATAGAGGAGGCTGTATTATCTGCATTTTAATTCCTGTTAATCGGTCTTTTAACATTGACTACTAGCTGTTCCCAAATGTCTTAGTCCACTTGAACTGCTATAACAAAAATATCATAGACTGGAGGGCTTATAAGTGACAGAAATTAATTTCTCACAGTTCTGGAAGCTGGCAGGTCTAAGATCAAGGCACTAGTAGATTAGGTGTCTGGTGAGGGCCCACTTCCTGGTTCACTGTGTCCTCACATGGTGGAAGAGGTGAGAGATCTTTCTGGGGTCTCTTTTATAAGGCACTAATCCCATTCATAAAGGATCAGCTCCCAAAGATAATCACCTAATCATCTCATTGCCTAATCATGTCCCAAAGGCCCTACCTTCAAGCACTATCATGTTGAATATTAAGTTTCAACATAAAAATTTTGGGGAGAAAAAATATTCAGTCTGTGGCACCAAGTAAACCCTGGCTCATCCAAAAACATCTGGAGATTTTCGATAGCCTCAAACCATATGCTATTAGTCACAGTGAATGTCATGGGGGCACCACTTTGAGACATAGCTAGCCAGTCTTCAGCCTGCTTTCCCTGTCTTGCCCTTTCTTTCCCACAGACACTACAATGAAGACACTTGCTTCACAGTATCCCCCCAAACCCTGTCTGCCTCATGACCCACCCTACCAACCCTAATGCCTCTGTGAGTAGTGTGAGTGATGTGCTCCCCAGGGAACTGTAAGCATAATAAAATGAATCAAGCTTGTCTAACCCATGGGCTGCAGGCCATATGTGGCCCAGGACAGCTTTGAATGTTGCCCAACACAAATTCATAAACTTTCTTAAAATATCATGAGGTTATTTTTACAATTACTTTTTTAGTTCATTAGCTATTGTTAGTGTTCATTAATTTATGTGTGGCCTAAGACAATTCTTCTTCCAATATGGCAGAGAAGTCAAACGGTTGGATACCCCTGCTTTAGGTGTTTCTGGTGATTCTCTCTTGCTCTATTTCTTGTCCAACCATTTATCACCCAGTAATATGCTTAACACAGAGGGAGAACTTTCTACTTTGGAAAATCCTCAAGAGCAGGAAGGCATATTGCCCCATCTAGTACCTGGTGAGGGTCAGCTGTCATGGATAGTGGTGATGCAGCTGCAGAAAAGCAATATTGCAATGTAGCCAGCATCAGAGAAATGGAAGGACCTGCTGGCCCCTGAAATGGGGCATGAGGGGTGGAGTACCACATTGACTCTGACGGTTCCCCAAGGCAGACCACACAACCAGACTTCCTATTTTACTCAGCTTCTCATACTAATACAGCATTATTGGCATGTAATAAAATT
>PVJL010015227.1:0-25102 GCA_004026885.1 Lyroderma lyra | reverse complement strand
CGGTCCTGCCCAACCAGAACGTAGGGCAGCAGAAGTGTCAACAGCTACAGCCCTGCACCTGGGCCTGTGCTGTGAGTCCCCTGCTGACCTCTGCCTGATTCACTCCAGGCACTGTTTAGTCTCATGCCTCACACACTGGGAGGGCTCAATATGCATTATTAATCTCGTCTTCCTCATAAAAATGATCTTTCCACTGCTTTGTCCCTTAACTTGGTTGGCTAAGCCTGTGGTGTTACAATGTCTGATAAGGGAACTCAGCCTTGTTTTATGATGGTTGGGTTTCAGGCAAGGCCAAAGGTCAATACAGAGTACCCCCAGCTGGGGAGGTCTTCTAAGGGCACATTGAGAATCACAATTCTTTGGTGGCATCTGCAACTAGTCCTCATCAGCCCTGCAGATAACAGCCTGGAGAATGCTGCTCCATGGCAGATAGGACACCCTTTTATGAGATACGGTAGCACAGGGAGTTCTCTTGGTGTGAGGGACCAACAAGGCGGAATCAGGAAGTAAAGTGACCACAACCCAAATCCCAGCTCTACTACTGTGTAAAATGGACATACTGACTTCCCCTGCCCTGGCTAGAGAGCTTAAAGGAGGGAATTCTGTTGGTACCCTGCAACCCCCACTTCCTGAGTGTGGGCCGCTGCTGGCCTCTAGTGGCCACTGGATAAACTGCATGGCCAGTTGGCCTGACGATGGGGCTGTGGGGAAGCCTCTCTGCACTTGTCAATCTACCTGATGCTGGCGTTCTCAACCGTGACAGACCCATACTCCCCTTTCACAAAACTGACGCCAGCTTTATGAGGTCATGAACTGGATGTGTTAATGTCGTTTTCATGGTTTTAGTAACATGTTATTTCAGATTTTAAGTTGCCTTGACCCAACAATTATGAGAGGGGGGCAGGTAGAAAGTATGTGTGTGAGTCAGTTTCTTTTATACATCTAAGAAATTGGGTTTTTATTCATTGTTGCTAGTGTATGGAGCCTGTTTAATTTCTTTGGGGTAACTTGGGGTGTTATTTTTAGCCTAGTCTGTAATCAATTTTTAAAAATTTGAGAAAGTGTGTACTCTGTGAGACAAAGTACCAGCCTGATAACAAAGCCAAAAATTTGACTATTTTAATGTGTGGTTTGAATATGTCTACGTGATGACTGTCCTTTTATCTATTTTTCCTGGAATGTAGGATGCCCATCTGATCTGCACACTCACCCTAGCTAAGTCCCTAATCTTCATCATCCGTATTCATCCTCTCTGGTCTCATTGTTTTCCCCATGTCTTTGCAGAAAGACATTTAGGGAACTTCTCAGATGTGCAATGACAGCCTTGATTGAGTCATCTGCCATGTGCTCTTCTACCTTCAGTGCAGATTTCATTTCTGTTTCTAGATTTTAGTTCTTCCTGTTCTGCATTTCAGCAAGCTGTATCATTTTGGGGGTTTGTCAGAGTTCATTGAGAATTCAAAGCAGATATTTTCTCAAATATTCTTCTGTTTTCAATAGCAATTTATTTCCAGAAGCATACTTTTCCAGTATTGCCTCTAAAACTGGCAAGAGGAGCCCCTGACTGAGCCCTGTACTTTAGAGTCTGCCACATACAAGATAATTAAATGTATTAAGGGCCACAGATGTCTCTGTCACTCAAGATCTGGTCCCAAGGAGATGCCTTTTCGCCTTACCCTGTGTCCATGGGGGAAAATGCACCTGCTTCTAAAGGTTTTATGCCAGCTAGATGGGGGCCCCTGCTAGGTCCTGCTTTAGAGCAAAGAGAGGCTTTGAGCAGAAAAGCACTCAGGTAAGAGAAAAGACCATTAACAAACTTGTCAGAACTTTCCTCTCAGATAGCCTGAGTGCCATGAAATATCACTTTCTAGTACTGCTTAGTGGACAAATTTTTCTTGTCTTAGTGTTCCTATTAAGTGTACCTCCTCTGGAGGTACATGGGAATTAGCACAGTATTTGCCTTAGTTGTAAATGGAAGCTGAGGCCATTTCTGCAATATTACATGTCACATTATACATGACTCTTAAATTTGTCTGTATGTTTAGATTTTAGACATAACATGATACTGATTTGCATTGGCAACTGGATAGATATTGAATGGTAATGTTACAGAAAGACTCTACCTTCCTAATGTTATGGAAGGCTCTACCCGTTCACCTGTTGGAAAGACCAACTGGCACTCAGAGTACTTGCAAGTTCAGGTTGTTTATTTTACGCAGGTGGGCTCAGAGGCGTTGTTTCCAAAGTCTGAGCCCTGAACAAAGTCAGGGTGGGGAAATTTATAATTAGTCATCAGGTTCCCGTGTGCAGGATGGGGTTGGCGGGAACGGGGGCTCAGGGAGAAGAACCAGGAAGTGACTCAGGGAGTGGAGGTCTGAACTAGGCTATCAGCCATGTTGGGAGGCAATATTTCTCTACATTAGAATTATAAATTTTAACATCTTTACTTACAAAGTTCCTTAAGTTTTCAATTTAATTTTCAATTAAATTTGTAATTTAAAGAAAACTTAAGTTAAATTTCAAAAGTTACTTAAAATTGAATTAAACTTTCAAAGAGTAAAAAGAATGTTTGATTTTATGTACATAATTTTAATATAAAACTCTGATATGCATTCATTTGAATCTGTATTTTGTCTTTTGAATTGTTAAATACTTTTCAATATTTAAAAAAGCTTACTTTTGCAAAAACATATTGGAAAATATTCAATTAAAAATGTTTACATAATTTATAGTTTTTATAAAAATATATTCAAATTTTTGTACATTACATATAATTGCTTTTAATTTTTAAATATATTTTTTTAATTTTGATAATAACAATTTGTGATTTTTCTGAAAGGAAGATAAAAAAATAAATTTCATGGAATAGTTTTAAACCTTTATGAATTATGTGTAAAATGTTTTTATATACAAATCACAGCTTCATATACATATCAAATTTTATCCTTTTAAGGGCATGTTTGTCAGAATGAATATAGGACATATTTTATTAAACAGCTTATTAGTTTTATTTATAACTTGCAGCTATTTAGACATATGATCTAAATATGGCCTTCATTTGCCTTCTTGCCCCACGCTGTGACATTCAGCATTTCTTCATGGGCCCCAGCTTGGGTTTCCCAGGTCCTTAAGTGGGCAGGAGTCCACCAGGGCTCGTGTCTGTCACATTTGGGGAGGTGGGGCTGGAGGGTCCTTCAAGTCTCCCTGTGAGTGCTGACATCATCCCCTCTAAGATTTTAAGCTGCAGGGAGAGCCTCCCCTGGTCAAATTTCCAACGTGTACTCCAGTGCTTTAATTCTGTAGAAATGAGGTTATTTGGGTCACCTGGGGTACCTGTAGATTTTTTACCATAAATCGTAGCTCATAAAGTGGTACCCCAAGAATGCCTTCCTCCCAAAACTCTACCTCCCCCCAGGCTCCATCCCAGAAGCAATGTGCTGATGCCATACGGGAAGAAGTTCACTGGCAGAGGGAATGGAGCAGCACTGCCCAGTTAGAAAGCTTTCCCCACTTTCTTTCTGTCAGACCCTGTGTCCTATTTCAGAAGGTAGAGTGGCCATCAGTAACACCACCCATAAGGGAAACTTACAAGAGGAATCATAGGCACCCCATAAAGACAGACGAGAGAGCTGGGAATGAAGAGGAGACTGGGCATTGCTCTGCGTGGAATACTCACTAAGAGCTGGGTCACATATGCGGACAAACAGTGATAAGTAGGAAGCAAGAACCAGTCTTCTTTTCCCTCTCCATAGGGCAGCATCGGGGATGCACTGCTCAGGCCAGCCACTGTCCTACTGGATAACAGAATGTTACCTGGGATGCTCTCCTGGGGACTGTTCTTTTTTTTCTTTTCTTTTGCCTCCATTTCATGTGATTTTCTTCCCTTCCCAATTACTAATAAAACTGACCAGAGGCACAGGAATAAATGGTTTTCTAGGGCTTCCTCCTTGTTCCCACCCAGGCCCAGGCCCTTGATTCCTGACTGTTTTTTGCATTCTAAGAGGACCACAGTGAAGACCTTTCTATATTTTTGGAATTAATAAAACATTCCTAGGGCAAAGAATGCATTAATTTATTCAATAATAATTCTACATATATGTGAGTACTTAATACAATAGGAGTGAGCTAGGCATAGAAAAAAACAGATAAAATATAACTATTGTTCTTCAGATGTTCAAAATCTAGGTGGAAAAGCAGAGATACTTACTAATAATGGATATAAGGAATGAATGGATACACACAGTGGGTACAATGGATAATAAAATCTGTAATTATTGGTTTAAAACAGTTATCATGATCTGGGTAATTTCTCCAAAGCCAACTATTTTGGGAGTAAAAGAAAGTAGGTAATGAGTGGGGATAAGGGTGAGGTGTGTTGAGGTGGAGGAAGTGGTGGTGGGGTGGAAAAATGGTGCTAGGTGCCAATAATTCAGGGTGCTTTGGGAGAGTGGGCTAGAATCTAGGTGATAGCAAAAGACTTCTCTGGGTAGGATCTGATTTGCTTGGAAGGTGCTGACGTGGAGTAGAACCTGCTGAAGGACAATGCAAAGGCAGAGAAAGGGCAGTGGGAGGAAAGTCCTGCACATAGCCACCATCAGTCAGTCAGTCCTGTCTGACTAAACAGGGCTGTTATCCTGGGCCACTCATGTCCCTACTTCTGAGCCTAAACAGCTTCAGTTATTACATGAGAGATTTGACTGTTCAGTGACTCCAAGACTTTTGGATTTCATAGACCAGCAAAATGTCAAAAAAAAAATTAAGACTTTTAATTTTAAAGTCCAAGAATATTCATCAAAATATTACTATGACCTTAAGTGTGATTATGCTACAGCATCTGAAAGCTTTTTAATTAAGGTGTTTTACCCAGGTTCCAGGATCTCATATATATCTTGTATGGAATATTTTGCTGAAGAACCTTTCTATAAAACAATTATATAAATGCCCTGAATTAGGGATTAAGCTGGTGAAGTAACTTCCATAAGAACATAGTAATTTACTACATATAGGATGTTTTAAAAGGGGGAGTAAACACTGTGTTTCAGGTCATTGAGAACTTTATTTGGGACTACTTTTCTGTTATTAACTCATCTCTAAGTTGTGAAGTTTGTTTTGAAAAGAAAAAAGTAGGGCAAGAAAAGGTTATATGTTGAAAAAGTATTTGAAGTTTTTCTGTGCATAATAATTATTTTAATTCCATTTCAATCAAACCAGTCAAGGAAACTTCAACTTGTTCCATGTTTGGGGTTTAAAAAGTCTAGCATTCTTTGAAATATGAGAGGAAGGGACTCAGTGTTGATACTAAATATTTTAGAAACCTGATTATAAGAACAGGTCCATCCCTAAATAAGGCTGATCTTGGAATCAATTTCATTTAAAAACCATTACCAGGCACCACACGCAGGTAATCAGATGAAGCCCCTTCTCTCTTGGAGTTTACATGCTAGAGGTCATGTGAGACAAAAAACAAAAACTAAAGAAAAAAAAGTTATAAGAAGGGCTGTGAGGGAAGAATACTGGGAACAAGGTACAATATTTCAAGAAATTATTTAGCATATTGGCTATGATGTCCTCAGTGTTTTCTTTATGAATACACATGTGACCTCTGAGAAGTGGCACTGTTCCTATTCTAGAGTAATGGGTGTGCTGAACCAAGGTGGGGACGGGGACGATTCCCCATGCCATCCTAAAGGGCTACTCACTGGGTTTCAGACCCTCTTTTCCAGAATTGATAGCTCACCATCCAAGACCCCTCCTACAGAAGTTTTGGAGTCATCACTGAGTCAGTGGTGAATTTATAATCACACACAGATATTGAGAATTTAGAGAAAATGACAACATTTTACAAGTAACTGCAAAGTATGTTCCTCTCCAACCACCCTGACTGGTGTTCATTTTGCAGGTCAGCTACTTCTCTTGGAAGTAGTATGGCCAAGGGGCAGAAGATGTCTCTGAGATTTCAGTTTTGAAGAGGAAGAGTTCGGAATGTCAAAACTGGATTAATACTTCTGAATGTCCTGGAATGCCAGGCCCTGTGGCTTCCTTAGGAAGTTCTGCACCATACCCCAAACCCCTGACCTACTTTAACCTCCCATCACCCTTCCCCTGGGTGGCTGGAATCAGGGGCCACCCAGGTGTGCAGCCTCAATTCTGCCTCACTGTGAGGGTAAAGGGAGACTCCAGTGAGAGGTAGTTGTTGCCTCTGAAAAGGAAGGCTTGCAAGCTGGTGATTCTGAAAAAAGGACTTATTCTTGTGCAGAGCTCATCTCGGCAAGAGCCTAATACAGCCATTCATCTGCACAATAGGGACATCAAGGGACCTAACTCAGCGTTTGTGAAGATCAGAGGGGTGAGCCAGGAAAACCACCATGCCTGATTCCATTAAGGGCCAGAAGCAAGCTGGCAGTATTAAAGGCCTGGGTCTTGCCCTGAACAAATGTGACACCCACACCCCGGATTCAGACAGTCACCAATCATGCCACTTCTCTTTGCTTTGGCCACAGGGGCTCAAAGGCAAGTGAGGGGCTCCCCAGAGCATGACTGGGAGGCTTTGTGACTTGTAGCCCTCTTCTCACCTTAGGGAGCTCAAGCCAAGCCATAACAAAGAATCAGGTTACAAGCAGATGTGTGAAGAGCTGGTGAGGGATGTGTGGCAGCTTGCAAGGTCACCAGTGTGAATGCAGTCCTCCCTCAGGCCACCTGCAGATCTTGTTTTGTAATATTGGCTCTTCAGCATTGCTTACAAAATACTTTTTATAATATTAAAATGTATAAATTCATAACCAACTCTAGCCATGTGGCAAGGAATTAAAATGCAAATAGTTAAGTTATATAAATAAAAAGCAAAGCAAGAGAAGTCAGGCTGAAGTTGGAGACCCTGTGGAAGCCACAAAGTCAAGACGCAGCTGTGGGCAAAGAAGGAAAAGGAGAAGTTTCTCATCCTCATGTCCCCAGTGCAGTCAATCCCTGGGAACTGGACAACATGGTGTCCCCAAGGGGTGTCAGCTATTACGTCAAAAGTCATTTACTCTGTTGCTCTCTCCCCTGGTTCACCAGCTACCAGTTATTTACAACATACAAGACCTCCTGCCCATCCACATGCACCCTCATCAGGTCTTTGGGGTTGCCAGAATATTGGGATCACTGAGTCTATCTTCATGGTAGGGACTGTGTTTTCCCCCAAACACTTGAACTGATTCACAAATGTGTGCCCTGTCTTGGTGTAGGTGTTTCTCTATCCTTACAAGCTAGTGGAAGATTCATAATGGATTTTTTGTTTCTTTGGGGGGTTTTTGGACAATTATTTACTTTTTTTTTACATTTTTTTAAATTCATTTTTATTGTTAGACTTATTGGGGTGACATCTGTTAGCAAGGATTACATAGGTTTCAGGCATACAATTCTACAGTGCATTGTCAACTTGATGTATAATAAGTTCACCACCTAATATGACTTCTCTTTCCATCACCTTATATTTAGCTTCCCCCCTCCTCTCCCACCCCCTCCCCTTTCTCCCCTCCCTAACCCACTTGTCCCCAAATAGCCATTGAACTATTGATTGTGTCCATGGGTTGTTTGTTTGTTCATTTCTTTTTTCTTTGCTTTCAGTTTTATATTCTGCATATGAATGATGTCATACAGTTCTTTGTTTTTTCTGTCTGGCTTATTTCACTAAGCATGATGATCTCCAGGTCCATCCATTTTGTTGCAAATGGCAATATTTCATCTTTTCTTACAGCTGAGTAATATTCCATTGTGTATATGTACCACAGCTTCTTTATCCAGTCGTCTGTCGCAGGGCACTGTGGTTGTTTCCATGTTTTGGCCACTGTGAACAGCGCTGCGATGAACATTGGGGTACATAAGTCTTTGCGGACAAAGGTTTTCAAGTTCTTTGGGTAGATCCCCAGAAGGGGGATTGCTGGGTCAAATGGTAGCTCCATTCCCAATTTTCTGAGGAACCTCCACACTGTCTTCCACAGTGGTTGTACCAGTTTGCACTCCCACCAGCAGTGTACCAGAGTTCCTTTCTCTCCATATCCTCTCCAGCACTTGTTATTCCTTGTCTTGTTGATAACAGCCATTCTCACAGGTGTGAGGTGGTATCTCATTGTGGTTTTGATTGGCATTTCTCTGATAGCTAATGAGGATGAGCATTTTTTCATATGTCTGTTGGCCATTTGTATTTCTTCGTGGGAGAAGTGTCTGTTTAGTTCTTCTGCCCACTTTTCAGTTGGGTTGTTTGTTTTTTTGTTGTTAAGTCTTATTAGTTCTTTATATATTTTAGATATTAGACCCTTATCTGATGCGTTATTTGCAAATATTTTCTCCCATTCATTTGGCTGTCTCTTTGCCTTGTTGATGGTTTCTTTTGCTGTGCAGAAGCTTTTTAGTTTGAGATAATCTCATTCATTTATTTTTGCTTTTACTTCCCTTGCCTGTGAGGTCAGGTTCATGAAGTCTTCCTTGAGTCCTAGGTCTATAAGTTTAGTACCAATGTCTTCTTCTATACAGTTTATTGTTGCAGGTCTTATATGAAGGTCTTTAATCCATTTTGAGTTAATTTTTGTATATGGAGAGAGTTCACAGCTCAGGTTCATTCTTTTGTGTATGTTTTTCCAGTTTTCCCAGCACCACCTACTAAAGAGGCTGTCTTTTCCCCATTGTATGTTTTTTGCTCCTTTATCGAAAATTATTTGTCCATAAATTTGTGGGTTTATTTCTGGGCTTTCAGTTCTATTCCATTGGTCTCTATTTCTGTTCTTCTGCCAGTACCAAGCTGTTTTGACTATTGATGCTTTGTAATATAAATAGAAGTCAGGAAGTGTAATGCCACCAGCCTTATTCTTTTTATGTAGTATTGCTTTGGCAATTCGAGGTCTTTTATGGTTCCATATAAATTTACTAATTCTTTATCTATTTCACGAAAGTATGATTGTGGGATTTTGATCGGTATTGCAATAAATCTGTAGATTGCATTGGGCAGAATGGCCATTTTAACAATGTTAAGTCTTCCTATCCATGAACAGGGGATATGTTTCGACCTCTTAAAGTCTGTTTCAATTTCTTTCAAAAGTGTCTTATAGTTTTCTGTGTATAAGTCTGTCACGTTCTTTGTTAAGTTAATTCCCAGGTATTTCATTCTTTTTGTTGTGATAGCAAAGGGAATTGACTCCTTCATTTCTTTTTCTGTGAATTTGTTGTTTGTATATAGGAAAGCTGTTGATTTTTGTACATTGATTTTGTATCCTGCAACTTTACTATATTCGTTTATTGTTTCTAATACTTTCCTGGTGGAATCTTTGGAATTTTTTATATACAGGATCATGTCATCTGCAAATAGTGACAATTTGACCTCTTCTTTCCCAATTTGGATACCTTTGATTCCTTTCTCTTGCCTAATTGCTGTGGCTAGAACTTCCAGTACTGTATTAAATAGCAGTGGTGACAGGGGGCATCCCTGTCTTGTTCCTGATTTTAGGGAAATAGGCTTCAGCTTTTCCCCATTCAGTATGATGATAGCCAAGGGCTTGTCATATATGCTCTTTATTATATTGAGATACTTTCCTTCTATACCTATTTAATTTAGTGTTTTGATCAAAAATAGATGCTGTATCTTGTCAAAAGCTTTTTCTGCATCAATTGAAATGACCATATGGTCTTTATCTTTGATTTTGTTTATGTGGTGTATCACATTGATTGATTTTCGTATGTTGAACCATCCTTGTGCTCCCGTGATAAATCCCACTTGATTATGATGTATGATCTTTTGGATGCATTGTTGTATTCTGTTTGCTAATATTTTGTTTAGAATTTTTGCATCTGTGTTCATCAGAGATACTGGTCTATAGTTTTCTTTCTTTGTGTTGTCTTTGCCAGGCTTTGGTATTAGAGTAATGTTGGCCTCATAGAATGAGTTAGGAAGTATTGCTTCTTCTTCAATTTTTTAGAGGAGTCTGAGGAGGATAGGCATTAATTCTTCTTTGAATGCTTGGTAAAACTCATTGGTGAAACCATCTGGTCCAGGGCTTTTGCCTTTAGGGAGATTATGGATAGTCATTTCAATCTCTTCACTATTAATTGGTCTATTTAGATTATCCAGTTCTTGGTTCAATCTAGGTAGGCTATACGTTTCTAGAAACTTGTCCATTTCTTCTAGGTTGTTAAATTTAGTGGCATAAAGTTCTTCATAATATTTTCCTATAATCTTTTGTATTTCTGTGGTATCAGTGGTAATTTCTCCCCTTTCATTTCTAATTTTGGATATTTGTGTCCTTTCCTTTCGTCCTTTGATTAGTCTCACCAGGGGTTTGTCAATTTTGTTGACTTTCTCAAAGAATCAGCTCTTTGTAATATTAATTTTTTCTATTGTCCTTCTGTTCTCTAATTGGTTTAGCTCTGCTTTAATTTTTATTATTTCTTTCCTTCTGCTGACTTTGGGTTTTGTCTGCTCTTCTTTTTCTAGTTCTTTAAGATGGGATGTTAAGATGTTTACTTGTGATTTTTCTTGTTTTTTAAGATAGGCCTGTAGCGATATAAATTTCTCTCTTATTACCGCTTTTGTTGTGTCCCAATAATTCTGATACATTGTATTTTCATTGTCATTAGTTTCTCTATATTTTTTAATCTCATCTTTTATTTGGTCTTTTATCCAGTCCTTTTTTAATAAGCTGTTGTTTAATCTCCATGTGTATGTGTTTCTTTCTGCTTTCCTTTCACAGTTAATCTCCAATTTCAAAGCGTTGTGGTCTGAGAATACACTTGGTATGATTTCGATCTTCTTGAATTTGCTGAGGCTACTTTTGTGTCCCAGCATGTGGTCTATCCTTGAGAATGCTCCATGTGCACTAGAAAAGAAGGAATAGTCTCTTTTTGCTGGATGAAGTGTCCTGTAAATGTCAATTACGTCCAATTGCTGTAAATGTGTCGTTTAGAGCTGATGTTTCCTTATTTATTTTATGTTTGGATAATCTGTCCATGGCTGTTAGCAGGGTGTTTAAGTCTCCCACAATGATTGTGTGTTCATCAATTTCTCCTTTCAAATCTGTTAGTAGTTTCATTGTATATTTTGGTGCATCCTGGTTGGAAGCATATATATTAATTAGTGTCAAGTCTTCTTGTTGTTGTATTGTGCCTTTTATCATTATGTAATGTCCATCTTTGTCTTTTACTTTCTTTTTTAACTTCAAGTTTATTTCATTAGATATCAATATGGCAACTCCTGCTTTTCTCTGGTTACCATTTGCTTGAAGTATTGTTTCCCAGTCTTTCACTCTTGTCCTTATGGCTGAGGTGTGTTTCTTGGAGACAGCCTTTGGATGTGTTCTGTTTTTTAATCCAGTCTGCTACTCTGTCTTTTTATTGGTGAGTTCAGTCCATTAACATTTAGAGTAATGAGATATGTGAGGATTTCCTGAGGCCATTATTTATTTCTTTGTGTTTTTTTGTTTGTTTGTTTTATTTTTGTTTCTTTCTTGTTGCCCCAACTTTGTTCCATTTTTCCTGATGTTTTGTTTCAGGTCGAAGAGGCTCCTACAGTATTCTTGGAGAGCTGGCCTCGTACTGGCAAATTCCCTCAGCTTCTGTTTGTCTGAGAAGGTCTTTATTCCACCTTCATATCTGAAAGATAATTTTGCTGGATAATTTATGCTTGGCTGGAAGTTCCTCTCTTTTAAATTTTTGAATATTGGATTCCACTCCCTCCTGGCTTGCAGAGTTTCTGCTGAGAAATCTGATGCCAGCTTGATGGGTTTTCCTCTAAAGGTTATAGTTCTTTTTTCCCTGGCTGCCTTGAAAATTCTCTTTGTCTTTAGTTTTGGACATCTTTAGTACCATGTGTCTTGGAGAAGATCTGTTAGGGGGACCTGAAGATCTGGGGGACCTGTTTTCTTCTTGAACTTGGGGTTCCAGATCTTTCCATAGATTTGGAAAGTTCTCATCTATGATTTGTTTGAGTATGCTCTCTGTAGAATGCTCTAACCCTTCTTCTATTCCTATTATCTTGATGTTGTTTTGTCTCATGGAGTCAGATAGTTCTTGCAGAGTTCTTTCAATCCTTTTGGTTCTATATTCCCTCTCTTCCTCTTTCTTAGCTGTTTCCATGTTCTGATCTTCGATATCACTAATTCTTTCCTCCATCTGGTTGACCCTGTTTCCTATGGCAGTTATTTCATTTCTCACTTTTTTTATTGAATTATTTATCTCTCGCATTTCCATCTCAATCTTCCTTATGTTTTAAATTTCTTTGTTAAATTGTTCCTTTTGTTCATGGAGTTCCTTTTTTATGTCATTCATGTCCTTTTTTTATGTTGTTTATCTCAGCCATGGTGCTCTGCCAGTATGTTTTCATTTCTCTCACAGCCTTTAGCATGGCTACTTTAAATTCTCTGTCACTTAATTTGGAAACTTCTAGGTCTAAGAAGCTGTCTTGATAAATTTCCTGTTCTTTCTGAGGAGTTTTAGTTTTTAAGGAATTCATCCTGTCTGTTAGGTTCTTCCTCTTTGACATGAGGGCGTTATGTTCAGTAGTGCCCAGGAGCCCAGATTGGTACTTTTGTGGTGTCTTGCTGTAGGGCAGATACGACGTAGTTCAGGGGGGGCAAGTTTTGGGAGAGAGAGGAGTTGTTTATTTCTTATTTCTGATCTCCTGCTACATTTGGAGGTGGTGCACATCTATCATGGTCCCTCTGCTTCCTGTAGTTAGTTGGTTGGAGAGGTCAACAAAAGGCACACCGGGGCAGCTCCACCTTCTGCCCTATGCTGGGGAAGCTGGGTGATGCGGGCCCAGGCTGCTCCTGCTGGCGGGGGTGAATGCTATCAAATCCTTCTTTCTTCCCGGGCCTGCTTCCATGGTCAAATGTTGGGGCAGATTCTGCGGACTCGCACTGCTTTTAGGACCCAGGGGCACGTGAGCAGGCGTGCACACAAGTCCAAAGCTGTGGATCTGACCCCGTGGTAGGAAGGCAGCCGGCCTGCCTCTGCAGCGGGCTGGGAATGGGAGCTGCAGCCCTGCGCAGGAGCCGCACATGCCGCGTGCTGGCAACTGGCCTGCCTCTGCAGTGGGCTGGGAATGGGAGCCGCAACCCACGCAGGAGCTGTGCACACTGCGCTGGCAGCCAGTCCACCTCCGCAGAGGGCCAGAACAGGAGCCGCAGCCCCGTCTGTGTAGGGGTTGTGCGCTGCCCGCGCGGCAGCTGGCTCACCCCCGAAGAGGGCTGGGACCAGGATCGCAGTCCTGTGCAGGAGCCGCGCGCACCTGCGCTGTGGGTCCCAAGGGAGCCTAGAGCCAAGGTGTCCTCTCTGCAGTTCAGAGTCTTCGCTCAGCCCTGCTACCACTCAAGAGTTCCAGAGTCTGGCTCCCAACCTCTGTCCCCAACTCCCCGCTCCAAATTCCAGATCCCCCGCCTATCTCCCCAATGGACTCCTACTGTTCTGCCGCTTTGCTAGGGCTTTTCCTCTTGTCACCTCTTGGCTTCCCCCCTCCCATGCACTTCAGTCAACCACAATCGGATCCTGTTGTGATCTGTCTCTGCTCCCTCCCCTCTCTCCCACTCGCCCCTTTCTCTCCAACCCTTAGGTGTTTACTTGCGATGCGTGGATGTCTCAGCTGCTGTTTTTTGTCACCAAAGGTCCTCTTTCTTGGCTCCTGGTTGGCCGTTCAATTGTGTTTTCTGGGAGAGGCTTTAGGGACCTCCTCTCCAGTCGCCATCTTGTCCTCCTCCCCTGTTTCTTTGTTTTTAATTAAAAATACCAACCCTCAGCTAGCTAGCAAGGAGATGTTGGAAGCATAGAGTAAAGAAGAATGTGTCAGAGCAGTAATTGCCCAAGACCGCCCTCTTCAGGTTTTATTTCAAAACACATATTCGTGGGACCACTTCTCCATTAACAATACTGCCCAAGCCTCTCCTAACCCCGCTGAACTCTCCTGCTGACATTAGGAAGGCTACATTTCCTTAGGAAGTCCTTCAGGCTGATTTGGGACATTTTGCTGGATTAGATAAGGTTCAACATTTTTAGGGATGGCTAGATGTTGACCTGGACCCTCTTGTTGGATTGACAAAGGTCTCCACTGCTCAGGGAACAGCATAGGGTTGAGGATTCTTGTTGGGGTGGAGACGTTTCAGCCTGTAGGGTTATGGTAATCACCAGATCCACAGGTTTAATAGTGACACTGAGCAACAGTATAAGCTGAGCTTGATCTTGACCTAGAGGAAAAACTGTTCCATAATGCTCTGAAGAGTGAGCTACAACTTCATTAGGGAGCTCTGGAAACTGTGCCAGGGGCTCCTGTTGGATCAGAGAAGATTCAACCTCACTAGCAGGCTCTGAATGAGCGCCTGAGGGCTCCCGATGTGCTTGCTGCAGGTTTAACCTCTCCAAGGGGCTTTGGGTGCTGAACTGTGGCCTCTGTCTGAGCTGGAGAAGCTCCAATTTTCTCAAAGGGCTCTGGATACTGAGTTGGGGTCCCTGGTTGGTTTGCAGAAGTTTCAACTTCCTCAGGGTCCTGTGGATGCTGAGTCTGGGCCTCCAGTGGGTGAAAAAAGGTTCGGCATCTTCGGAAGGCCATGGAGGAGGTGTTCACCTGCCTCAGAGGTTAGTGGAAACAGAGTGGGGGCCCTATAGATGATGAACCTGGCTCTCCTGGGCTGCTATAAGTCCCACTATTCCTCTGGGGACCCTGTGCTATTGTCTTGTGTATGGTTGGCACCATTCATCTCGTATTATTAAACTACTGGTATTTATTCATGCTTTTTAGGTAGATTATCAAATCTTGTTTGTTCAGAACTTCTTTTACTTAACTCAGGTATTTAACTCTCACTGGTTGCTAAGTGTGATTTATTAATGACAGAAAAGTTAGAGGAAGGCTTGTGTTTTCTTCAGAGCTTCACTTGATATTTGCAGCCCTGTTCAGTGAGGCAGGAAATGGGTGGGTTTGGTACTGGGCTGAGCTCCAAGAGGTGGCCTTCTCAGAGGTCTCTGCTATGAGGACCCCTTAGAGCTCCCTGGAATAAGAAGAATAATGCCAAGGCTTTTATTCTTGAAAGGAACTATTGAACTATTCATTATCTCCTCATTGTAGATAAGAATTCTAAATTGTCCCCAATCATTTAACCAGTATTATCCTTATTGAAAATCCCATCCTCATCTGAGAAGTCCTTGTTAGGTTACCTAGCTCCTGTGTTAATGTGTTTCTGGCATGTAGCATTGAGAGGTTTATCCATTTCCTTAAACCAAAGTAGCCATCTTCTCCCATTGTAGAAAACAGACAGGGAAATATTAATTCTGCATTTCTCTGCTTTCTGCTGCCACAGTACTTTATTCTCCTCATATTTACCTGACACTCACATTCTGATGCACGTCTCTTTTGCAGCAGAACTGAGAAAAGCCCCTTGGAGGAAAACACATACTGACAGTTAATGCTTCATGCCCTTTTCCATGTGTCTCACAGCATATAGCTCTGGTCTTATTAGGACTAAATGGGCAATTTGACCCATAATCACAATGAGCAAAATCACCACAGACCTGGTACCTTAAATATTAATTTCATGCATGCTGGTCTTCCAAAAGTTCTGTGTCTGTCCAAAGCAATCTACAGTGTCTCTGAGGAGACCTTTGGGTGTGACTTAGCATGGAGTAAGGAGAGGATTTTCAGCCCCACTCACCCTCTTGGTCCTTGGCCAAGTGCCCTCACTCAGTGAAAATAAATGCACCACCACACTGGGCAGAAGCTCTTTACTCTCTCCGGGAGCATTTTACATCAGTCCCCTTGGGACCTAGTCTCACAGGCATCATTTGGTGGGGGGTGGGGGAGAAGGTGCTTTTGTTTTCCTAGCTGCTTTATCCTGCAAGTTAAATCCCACCTACTAAACGCCTGAATACAACCAGCAAAGTTATCCAGCTCACTGACTTTGACACTGCAGGCTGTCACTGACAATGGAGTGAGTTGTAAAATTAGGCTACGGGTGGCACCCAGCACTAAAACACAATAAGCTTTTTGAATGCAAACAGAATACAAAAAAAAATCAGAGTGCCCGGTAAGTTTGTTTTACAAACTACTTATGTCTCTGTGGTGTGTGTGTACTCACTTGTGACACAAAATGTAGCTCACAGCTCAAGCAATATCATCAGTGAAGTCCCCACTCACTAGCAGCATAACCCTGGGGCAAGATCATTTCCCTTTCTCCTTCTCCATTTTCTTATTATAAAAGGAAGAGATACACTACTGTGTAAGGTCTCTCCCTCTCAGTTGAGATTCTAAGAGTTTTGGAGAAAGGGAAGAGAGTGGGGCCTGAAAAACAGTAAAATGAGAATGAAAGTTTTCCTGCCACTTAATAGAAAGGACTCGTATATTCAACCTTCTATCAGTCTTGAAGGAGACTAATCCTCTTACCCCAAGGACATGCAACCTTCCCCACTCTTCTACAGAACCTCTGAGAAGGCTTTGGGCCTGGCATGATGCCTACCATCAGCAGGAGAAGGCATAAACAAATCTCCACAGCTCCACTGTCTTTCCTTAAATGACTAGTGACAGCACATGCATCTGTGTCTTTCCCAGTTTATCTCGATTTTGACTAAGGAACTAATTGTGCTGAAACCAGACAAAGCATGAGGGTAAATACGTATGCTTCCCAACATTGGTCATTTCCTCACTGTAAAATGAGGAGGTTGAAATAGACGAGTTCTAAGCTCTCCTGTAGTTCTAAAAGTCAACTTGAAAAGTTGCCAGACTATTATTTACTTTGAGCTTCCATTTTTACTTTTCTCTGCTGTCTATGAGAACAGATCTGTTTTGGAAGAAAACATGATCATGATTGTCCATCAAAATGACCACTATCTCTAAATCCTTATTTGTTCCTTTTTATTTTAAGTCTAACCTACCCAGTGAGATAACTCTAGTAAACAAGCATTCTATCCTGTTTACTAGTCTTTGACTCTTCCACAGTACCTAACTTAGGATCTTGCTCATAGAACTGGCAGTAAATTTTATTGACTGTATGGGTAACATTCAACAGATAATTTCCAATACACTCATAGAAGTAGGAAAATAAAAGTATATACCAAAAACCTAAACAGCAGTGTTATTTTAAAGTCAATAATAAGAGTAAGATGCCTATTATTACTCTACTATTTATCCTTGTTGAGGGAACCCTAATCAATTTCATAAGAAAAATGAAGTATTGGAAAGAAAGAAATGAAACATATTTGCACATGGAATGACAACCTAAAAAGTCCAACTGAGTGAATCAACTAAACTTTTACTGGAATATGAAAATTTAGCAACATGTCTCACTAACAAAATTAAGAAATCAACATACAGACCTCAATAGCTTTCCTACATACCACAAATACCTGATTAAAAAATGGAAGAGCCCATTTATAATATCAATAGAAGTGCATAAAGTACCTAGGAATAAATTTAACAAAAAATGTGTAAGACCTTAAAACTCTACTAAAGGATATTAAGAAGAAAATACATGACATAAGATACCATGTTCCTAGAACATTGTTGTCAATTCTCCTTAGAGTAATCAACAAATTCACTGCAATCATATTCAAATCCCAAGATAGTTTTTTAACCAAAACTGCTCAGCTGATACTTGGTAGAGAAAATATGCAAGAATAGCTATAAAATGTATAAAAAAGATCAAAGAGCAGGAGCTTAACCTGCAAGATACCAAATATGTTATAAAGCAACATGAATTGCCATATTTTTCCATGTATAAGACTGTCGTAGCAGAATGGATAACCAAGGAAGTCAAATAGCACTTGGAGTGTTAAAGAACCAGTTTATTATGCTGGCAGGCTCAGGGGAGTTACAGTCTCCAAAGTCTGAGCCCCAGCTAACAGGTTTTTTGGATTCTTACAGCATTGTGGTGGGGGCTGGCTGATGCAGTAAGCAAGCAGGGTTATAGAAGCTAAATGCAGATGGTAGGAAAGAATGTGGAAGTGGGAGTTTACAGAATTTACATTAAACAGTCCACAGAATTTACATTAAACAGCTTTGTCAGTAATGGTGATGTGGGCCAAACAAAGGAGCCCTCTCCCCACCTCACTATAGACCCCTTTTCCTTGTTCTTTGTTTTTGTTTCACCTTTTTCTTAGTACAAAGCCCTAATTGCCCCCTTGATCAATTTTCTCTGGCTCCTCACCTTGAGCAAGACTCTACCCCATAGATAATTACTCCAAAATTTGTAAGTCATGTCTCCAGTTTGCTGATTACAATCACTACAGGCAAGCATCCCTTCCAGGCCTTTCTGGACCTGGACAGGTGATGGCACCTGGGTGACAGGTTAGGCCAGGGGTCAGTGGGCCACAGACTCAACAGACTTTCCATTTCAAAACTACCCAGTGACAGGGGTTTGAGACCTATTTCTTGGGTCAATGCTTTTTAAACTATTAATTAATTTCTCCTCATCTAGGGTCCACTGGGATACAATTGATAACCCAACAAGGCTTCCAGCCCATCTCGACCAAAGAAGTCAACATGGCAGATCTCGAGACCCCTTCCCCTTTTAGAATCAGATAGGGTGAGAACTCTGTGGATCCCCAATAGGAGGGACAATGACCATTCTCAGCAGGAAGCAGATACAGAAGATGAGACCTCCAGTCCCTCAGCTTCCCATAGAGATTTGTGGGGATCACATCTCTCAAGAGATTATGAGGAAGGCAGATAGAATAGGGGGATCTCAGGACCCCTCCCATGAGACTTGCCCTGCTGTAATAGTCACTGCCTTGATACTACCCTTTCACTAGTAATCCCTGCCCCAGTCTAGGCAGCCACAGCAGGAAGTTCCAGGCAAATACAAGGAAGTTAGAGGTCACAAGAAGCCCACCAGTGTGAGACAGTTCCTAACACCTGCACAGTAAGAGTTACAATGACCTTCATCTCACGTGGGCCTCATTATATCATCATTGTAACAACATACATATGCCTGGAAATTCATATCATTACAACAGACTGAACTCTGGGAAAGGGCATGCGCCATTAGAAGGGGGTTATCTAAATAAGCCCCATGTCAATCAAACTTGTCAATCAAGAGGGCCACATCCAGATGGGCGTAATCTTTATGGCCAGAGAAAATAAAAGTACAAAACCTCATTAACCGGATTTCTTCAGCCATTTTCTGGATCAAGCCCACTCCTACCTCTTAGGAGTGTACTTTCTCTCAATAAACTCTCTCTTCATTTCACCTCTACACTTTGGTGTGTGTCTCATTTCAGTTTTTGATGAAGATACCAAGGACCTGGACACTGGACTGAGGAGGACACCCCAATTTCCGGCAACAATGGGAGTTAACAGTCAACATGGAACAATTTTGTCAGCAATTTTCCATTTCAAGACAATAATTTTGTCTAAAATTGTTCAACCAAAAATTGGGGGTCTTCTTATACAAGTGAGTAACAGATTTAAAGGGTTTCTTAATGTTAGTTTAGAAAAGTAGGGTTCATCTTACACATGGGGATATCTTATACACAAAAAAAAAATACACTACTTAGTGTGACACTTGTACTGGCACAGGAAAAGATAACCCAATCAATACAACAGAGTCAATATAAAGACAGTATTTTAGACCAATGAAGAAGAAATGAGCCATTCATTCAATAAGATTTCAAAACAACTGAGTCATCATGGAAGAAAAAAAGTTGGATCCCTTATCTCAACAACACTAAAAACCAAAACAAATTCTAGAAGGATTAAAAAATATAAATAACAACAAATGTTTTAAAAGTACTAGAAGAAAATATCAGAGTATTTCTATGCCATAAAGGCCTCACTTAAAAAAACATACAGAGAGAAGAGAAAAGAAGGCAAGATGGCGACTGGAGAGGAGGTCCCTAAAGCCTCTCCCAGAAAACACAATTGAATGGCTGTCCATGAGCCAAGAAAGAGGACCCTGAGTGACAAAATGGCTGTTGAGAAATCCACAAATTGCAAGTAAACACCTGAAGGTTGGAGAGAAGGCGGCGAGTCGGGGAGAGGGAAGGGAACAGAGACAGACTACAACAGAAAACAATCGCTGCTGACTATTCGGAGTGGCGCAGTTTGGGGAAGGGGAGAGACCACAGGGGAGCTGGACTTTGGAGCTGCATGCTAGGGACGGAGTTTGGGAGCCAGCCTCTGGAACTTTTGAGTATTAGAAGGGCTGAGCGAGGACTCTAAACTGCAAAGATGACACCCCAGCTCTAGACCCCCTGGAGACCTACACAGGGCTGCAGTTCCTGTTCCCAGCCCACTGCAAAGGCGACCCTGCTGTCTCAGGCCAGGCCCACAGCTTTGGACTTATGGACCATGCACTTCCTCGTGCACCCAAGGGTTCTGAAAGCAGTGTGAGCCCATAGACAGCCAGATGCTGAATCAAGGCTAGGAAGAAAGACTGATTTGAAAGCATTCACCCGAGCCAGCAGAAACAAGTCTCAGAACAGCTTCCCCAGCAAAGGGCAGAAGGCAGAGCCGCCCTTGAAGCGCCTTTTGTTGGCCTCTCCCCAGGATATATGCGCATAGCCTCCAAACGCAGTAGGAGATCAGAAACAAGAAACAAATAACCCCCTCTCTCCCAAAACTTGACCGCCAGTGCCACCTAGTGTCTGCCCCACAAGACACCACAAAAGCAATAATCTGGGCACTGAACATAAAGCCCTCATGTCAAAGAGGAAGAACCCAGCAGACAGGATGAATTCCTTAAAAACTAAAACTCCTCAGAAAGAACATGAAATTTACCCAGAAGACAGTTTCTTAGAACTGGAAGGGTCTGATTTAAGTGACAGAGAATTTAAAACAGCCATTCTAAAGGCTGTGAGAGAAATGAAAACCTATTGACAGAACACCATAGCTGAGATAAATAACATAAAAAAAGATGTAAACGACATAAAAAAGGAACTCTGTGAACAAAAGGAACAATTTAACAAAGAAATTCAAAACATAAGAAAGATTGAGATGGAAATACGAGAAATAAATAATACGATAAAAGAAGTGAGAAATGAAATAACTGCCATAGGGAACAGGACCAACCAGGAGGAAAGAACAGTGATATTGAAGATTAGAACATGGAAACAGCTCAGAAAGAGGAAGGGAGGGAATATAGAACCAAAAGGACTGAAAGAACACTGCAAGAACTATCCGACTCCATGAGACAAAACAACATCAGGATAATAGGAATAGAAGAGGGGGCAGAGCAATCTACAGAAAGCATACTGAAACAAATCGTAGATGAGAACTTTCCAAATCTATGGAAAGATCTGGAACCCCAAGTTCAAGAAGAAAACAGGTCCCCCAGATACCTGGACCCCAACAGATCTTCTCCAAGACACATGGTACTAAAGATGTCCAAAACTAAAGACAAAGAGACAATTCTCAAGGCAGCCAGGGAAAAAAGAATTATAACATTTAGAGGAAAACCCATCAGGCTGGCATCAGATTTCTCAGCAGAAACTCTGCAAGCCAGGAGGGAGTGGAATCCAATATTCAAAAATTTAAAAGAGAGGAACTTCCAGCCAAGCATAAATTATCCAGCAAAATTATCTTTCAGATATGAAGGTGGAATAAAGACCTTCTCAGACACACAGAAGCTGAGGGAATTTGCCAGCATGAGGCCAGCACTCCAAGAAATACTGAAGGAGGCTCTTCAGCCTGAAACAAAACATCAGGAAAAATGGAACAAAGTTGGGACAACAAAAAAGAAACAAAAATAAATGAATAATCAAACAAACAAAAAAAGAAATAAGTAATGGCCACAGGAAATCCTCACATATTTATCATCACTCTAAATGTTAATGGACTGAACTCACCAATAAAAAGACACAGAGTAGCAGACTGGATTAAAAAACAGAATGCATCCATATGCTGTCTCCAAGAAACACACCTCAGCCATAAGGACAAACAGACTCAGAGTGAAAGGATGGGAAAAAATACTTCAAGCAAATGGTAACCAGAGAAAAGCAAGAGTTGCCATACTGATATCTGATGAAATAAACTTCAAGTTAAAAAAGATAGTAAAAAACAAAGATAGTCATTACATAATGATAAAAGGCACAATGCAACAACAAGAAGAGTTGACACTAATCAACATATATGCTCCCAACCAGGATGCACCAAAATACACAAAGAAACTACTAACAGACTTGAAAGGAGAAACTGATGAATACACAATCATAGTGGGAGACTTAAACACCCCACTAACAGCCATGGACAGATAATCCAAACAGAAAATAAATAAGGAAAAAACAGCTCTAAATGACACATTACAGCAATTGGACATCATTGACATTTACAGGACACTTCATCCAGCAAAAAGAGACTACACTTTCTTTTCTAATGCGCATGGAACATTCTCAAGAATAAACCATATGCTGGGACACAAAAGTAGCCTCAGCAAATTCAAGAAGATCGAAATCATACCAAGTGTATTCTCAGACCACAAAGCTTTAAATTGGAGATCAAATGTAAAAGGAAAGCAGAAAACACCACATATACATGGAGATTAAACAATAGCTTATTTTAAAAGGACTGGATAAAAGACCAAATAAAAGATGAGATTAAAAAATATAGAGAAACTAATGACAATGAAAATACAACGTATCAGAATTATTGGGACACAGTGAAAGCGATAATAAGAGAGAAATTTATATCACTACAGGCCTTTCTTAAGAAACAAGAAAAATTACAAGCAAACATCTTAGCATCTCATCTTAAAGAACTAGAAAAAGAAGAGCAGACAAAACCCAAAGTCAGCAGAAGGAAAGAAATAATAAAAATGAAAGCAGAGCTAAACCAACTAGAGAACAGAAGGACAATAAAAAAAATTAATATAACGAAGAGCTGATTCTTGGAGAAAGTCAACAAAATTGACAAACCCCTGGTGAGACTAATCAAAGGATGAAAGGAAAGGACACAATTATCCAAAATTAGAAGTGAAAGGGGAGAAATTACCACTGACACCACAGAAATACAAAGGATTATAAGAAAATATTATGAAGGACTTTATGCCACGAAATTTAACAACCTAGAAGAAATGGACAAGTTTCTAGAAACTTATTGCCTACAAAGACTGAACCAAGAAGAACTGGATAATCTAACTAGACTAATCAATAGCCACAAGATTGAAATGACTATCTATAATCTCCCTAAATGCAAAAGCCCTGGACCAGATGGTTTCACCAATGAGTTCTACCAACCATTCAAAGACGAATTAACACCTATCCTCCTCAGACTCTTCCAAAAAATTGTAGAGGAAACAATACTTCCTAACTCATTCTATGAGGCTAACATTACCCTAATATCAAAGCGTGGCAAAGACAAAACAAAAAAAGAAAACTATAGACCAATATCTCTGATGAACACAGATGCAAAAATTCTAAGCAAAATATTAGCAAATAGAATACAACAATGTATCAAAAAGATCATACATCATGATCAAGTGGGATTCATCCTGGGAGCACAAGGATGGTTCAACATACAAAAATCAATCAATGTGATACACCACATAAACAAAATCAAAGGTAAAGACCATATGGTCATTTCAATTGATGCAGAAAAAGCTTTTGACAAGATACAGCATCCATTTATGATCAAAACACTATATAAAATAGGTATAGAAGGAATGTATCTCAATATAATAAAGGCCATATATGACAGACCCCCGGCTAACATCATACTTAATGGGGAAAAGTTGAAATCTATTCCCCTAAAATCAGGAACAAGAGAGGGATGCCCCCTGTCACCACTGCTATTTAATATAGTACTGGAAGTTCTAGCCACAGCAATCAGGCAAGAGAAAGGAATCAAAGGTATCTAAATTGGGAAAGAAGAGGTCAAATTGTCACTATTTGCAGATGACATGATCCTGTATATAAAATATTCCAAAGATTCCACCAGGAAACTATTAGAAACAATTAACAAATATAGTATAGTTGCAGGATACAAAATCAATGTACAAAAATCAACAGCATTCCTTTATACAAACAATGAATCCTCAGAAAAAGAAATGAGGGAGTCAATTCCTTTTGCTATCACAACAAAAAGAATGAAATACCTGGGAATTAACTTAACAAAGAACGTGACAGACTTACACACAGAAAACTATAAGACACTTTTGAAAGAAATTGAAACAGACTTTAAGAGGTGGAAAAATATCCCCTGTTCATGGATAGGAAGACTTAACATTGTTAAAATGGCCATTCTGCCCAATGCAATCTACAGATTTATTGCAATACCCATCAAAATCCCACAATCATACTTTCGTGAAATAGATAAAGAATTAGTAAATTTATATGGAACCATAAAAGACCTCGAATTGCCAAAGCAATACTACAGAAAAAGAATAGGGCTGGTGGCATTACACTTCCTGAGGTCTATTTATATTATAAAGCATCAATAGTCAAAACAGCTTGGTACTGGCAGAAGAACAGAAATATAGACCAATGGAATAGAACTGAAAGCCCAGAAATAAACCCACAAATTTACAGACAGATAATTTTCGATAAAGGAGCAAAAAACATACAATGGGGAAAAAGACAGCCTCTTTAGTAGGTGGTGCTGGGAAAATTGGAAAAACATATGCAAAAGAATGAACCTGAGCTATGAACTCTCTCCACATACAAAAATTAACTCAAAATGGATTAAAGACCTTCATATAAGACCTGCAACAATAAACTGTATAGAAGAAGACATTAATACTAAACTTATAGACCTAGGACTCAAGGCAAGGGAAGTAAAAGCAAAAATAAATGAATGGGATTATCTCAAACTAAAAAGCGTCTGCACAGCAAAAGAAACCATCAACAAGGCAAAGAGACAGCCAACTGAATGGGAGAAAATATTTGCAAATAACGCATCAGATAAGGGTCTAATATCTAAAATATATAAAGAACTAATAAGACTTAACAACAAAAAAACAAGCAACCCAATTGAAAAGTGGGCAGAAGAACTAAACAGACACTTCTCCCACGAAGAAATACAAATGACCAGCAGACATATGAAAAAATGCTCATCCTCATTAGCTATCAGGGAAATGCAAATCAAAACCACAATGAGATACCACCTCACACCTGTGAGAATGGCTATTATCAACAAGACAAGGAATAACAAGTGCTGGAGAGGATGTGGAGA
>PVJL010015226.1:0-25104 GCA_004026885.1 Lyroderma lyra | reverse complement strand
AGGGATGCCCCCTGTCACCACTGTTATTTAATATAGTACTGGAAGTTCTAGCCACGGCAATCAGGCGAGAGAAAGGAATCAAAGCTATCCAAATTGGGAAAGAAGAGGTCAAATTGTCACTATTTGCGGATGACATGATCCTTTATATAAAAAATTCCAAAGACTCCACCAGGAAACTATTAGAAACAATTAACGAGTACAGTAAAGTTGCAAGATACAAAATCAATGTACAAAAATCAACAGCATTCCTTTATACAAACAACGAATCCACAGCAAAAGAAATGAGGGAGTCAATTCCTTTTGCTATCACAACAAAAAGAATGAAATACCTGGGAATTAACTTAACAAAAATATATTTTTGAAGCGATCTTTTTTGCAAATTGGTGTATCATAGAATACAAGTAGTTGAGTGCTTTGACCAGCATGGAAAGAACAGAACCAGAGAGGAGGCAACTGGAAATTAAGGAAAACACACAGACACATACACAGACCTAACAAATAGGAAAGCTGGAACTGGATGGTCCCTTGTGCTCTGATGGAGACACAGAGACCCTTCAGGTCTGCAGTGGGTTTATTTTATATCCTTAGAACAACAGGGGGTGTAACTTCTTAATGGTGAAACAATGTTGCCCACCCACATTCTGTCATCCTGAGTCAACAACTTTATGATTCCTCAGCCTCGCACACAATGTTGTTTTCCTCCTTCCCCTTAGGCAGCCAGAAACCACATCCTGAGTAGTGTCCTTGTTTACTGAGTTCTGGGTAGCGTTGCTTTGAACTTTGGATTCCAAGTACACAGGTAGCCTTGCTAAACCCATTTTCTCAATGGACCTGGCTTCTGGCTCAAATGCTGCCCACACTTGAGTTGTGAATCCTTTTTTACTGAAAAGAGAACAGCATTGAGTTATGTGTCAAGAATCAGAATTTAAAAATTTATTGCTTGAGTTATACTTTTAACTTTTATGTTTCTCTTGGCTTTCTGCAATGAAGGCATTTAATCCATCTTCTCTGTAATATATACCCAAGATTCTTGACTATACTAATGTTAGTATTTTCTTACACCTTTTATCACTTTTGATTCATTTCAACCAATCAGTACCTAGATAAGTACTATACTGCATTATTCTTAATGCATTTTATTTCTCTCAAAATAGAATTTAAGTCTCTTTAAAAAAGAAATGGATTGAGTCTCTGGATCTAGGCTCTAATTCTAACTTTACTACCAGCATGGTGGGCACAATAGATAACATTCTTATTCTCATGGACTTTACATCTAATAAAAAAGGAAGAAAATAAACATTAGGCAATTAAATAATGATGATAATTGCAGTAATTGATAAATGCTATGAAGAAAGTAAATGAAAATATAATACAGATTAATTTGTAAAGAGAATAAATTAGTGCAAAAGTTATGTAGTGGTGTGTGCAATAAATAATATATGGAGCATAGTATGGTCTGGGGTAGAGTGGGGTAAAAAATGAAGTTAGAGTGGAAGGCAAGAATAGATCATCAGAATTTTAATTTTATTTAAATTTTAATGAGAATTTTAAGCACGACTATGGCTTGATCTGGATCAAGAATATTTTCTTGCTGTTTAAAAAATATAAAGAAACAGGACTAGAATTTGGGTAACCTGCTGTGGGGTATTGAGTGTCAGTATCCCAAGTGAGAAAGATGTATTTCTATGCTTATACTGAAACACTAAATGAAAAATTTAACATGAACAGAAAACAAATTATTTCTCACATTTTTTCTGCATACTCTGGGCAAGACTTGCATTTGGGATAATTGTCAACAGGGTATAGTAATAACATTAAATGGAGTCACTAGAAACCAATATTCAGAAAAAAAGATGGATAGTGTAGTGCCATGAGTTATGGTATAACTAGCATTAAATAAATGGCATTAGGGGATGGCAGAGAAAAAAGATCATTATTTCAATAAACTGGTTGTGAAGAGCCATGACATTGTGAATAATATTAATATAGCTATATTTTATGGTGAGAAACATGAAGTTAACCAGGAATGGCACACTTGACAGTAAAATACACAGAGATTGTTTTTTAACCTGAACAGAAAGAAATAGTGCCTAGGCACACTAAGATGCTTCACATGTATTCACTGTATAATAAACAAATAAAAAAGTATATCTCTCCTCTTCATTATTTTAAATCTACTTTATGTATTCAATATTCTAAATGTCCCCCAATATATCACTATGCATCATATGGGCCCATTGCTTTTATATTTTTAAAAATTAAATTGCTTATGAAGTCAGATGCCCCACAAAAAATTTCTTACCCATGTCCAACTATCCTACAACCTAGAAATGTCCCTGCTTATGTTTATCCAAGCAGTGAAGTTATACACTTCCCCCTATTAAGAATCCACATTTTTTCTCTCAAACACATATATACATGGTAATTTTCTATTAAAGTGGTATTATCAATGGATATCTTTAATTTTTTAAATTTTATAAATAACATAAACCTGCCTCCTTAAGAATTGGAATGCTTAGAATGGTAGCACAAAATTAACTTTATTTTACACAAATTAACATCTACAATAAACAAAATTTAACAAATTATGAAAGTTTTTTATTGATGACTGAAGAAATGGATTACTATGACCATCGGACATCAGGCCATGTAACACATAATCATATTTTTGGTGTTTATTCTAATATGTCATCCATACTCAAAATGGCCACAAATTGCAGTGCTCTTCATATCTTAGAGATTTTATCTTTTAGCTTGTTACAAAAATGTCATTTCTCACTGTGATATATCAACCAAAAATGTCAGCTTTTTACTTGCTTGTGGCTTCTGATTTGCTACTTCTAATCTTCTATAGATTAGAGAATGAGTAGGTTTATTTTGCTTGTATACAAAGATATATTAATATTTATATTAATATAGGCACATCAATATATGAATCTTAGCAAGGGATAAAATACTTCTATAAAATAAAACACTTGGGTTTAATGATAACTGTCTAAGTTTTATTTATTTATTGTTTGTTTGTCTCTAGGTTCTAGACTAAAGGTGCTGAAAGTCTAATATTCTTTTTTGTGTCTATATTTGTACATGTGTGTTGAAACTAGATTTTGTGTTTTGTATACACCTTATTACATTATGAACACAATATTTTTATTTAATATTCTAAACTAGACAAAAATAATTATTAAATACATTAATTAGGGACATGTGTTATACCTCTGATGTTTACATTCTTCATGCTTGTTTGCATGTGTGTTCCTCTTAGTTCATTAGTCTTTAGTGTTTGTCAATATGAGAACAACAGTCCTTGAATATTATCAATATATATGAATTGCATAGTCTATTAGAATTTCAAGCCAAGTCTATAGTTTAATTCAATGAATGTTATGCTGGAAGGCTTACAGTTTTATGTAAAAGCAATTTAATTTAAAATTTATCTATTTGATGTATCAACTAATAGCAATTAATTGTTTAACAACAAAGTTCAGTCGGTCATTTGTAGTGCAAACTTACACCTTTATACCCCCAGTTTCCCTCCTCATTAAACCCTCAGAATCATACCAAATGCCTATTCTTTGGCTTTTTGAATTTACTGGTACTATGCAACAGTGCCATGACAATTTTCTAATCTTTTTAAAAGTAATAATGAGGCTTATCTTTTGCCTTTGAAAAATTTGAAGTCAGAATAGCTTCACTATACCCTCTTGGTCCTCACTTGTTTCCCTTTATTCGTGAGTTATTCACTGTGACAAATATATCCAAACTACAAATCTTTGAAAAATAGCATCAGCCTTATCTTTCTATAATTCCCCTTTCTTTATAAAAATAACCTTATTTACCTTTCTAGCCTATAGAAGAATACCATCAAAGGAGGCCCTAGGACATTTTTAAGCTTTTAGGTCATCAGTCTGCTTTTGAAAAATGGAAATCTGCTGGAATTTGGAAATTCTGAGTTATACATTGTTTCTTTGATAATTCGTTTTTTGACCTTGAATAAGTGGGTAAAGGCCTCACTAGGCCTCAATTTCCTCAATTATAAAAATAGTTATATCTTTTAATTAATGTATGCTGTCCAATTTTGTTTCTCTAATAATGTTGAAATTTACTCATGTGAAGAATCTCTCCTTTGACACATGGCCTATTTATTATATGGTAAAGTTGAAATAATGATAATGAGAGGACCTTCCTAGAGGTGAAGGAAGGAGGTAACAACAGCACAACTTGAATACTGTATGCTATAGACTGAATATTTGTGTACCCCATAATTTTGTATTTTGAAATCTAGTCCTTGTGTGATTGTATTAGGAGGTGGGGCCTTTGAGAGGTTATTAGGTAATAAGGGTGGAGCCCTCATGAATGGCATTAGTGACTTTATAAAAGAGACCCCAGAGAGCTTCTTCACCCCTTTTACAATGTGAAGAAACAGCAAAAAGATGGCCATCTGTGAACCAGCAAGCAGGTTTTCACAAGACACTGAATCTGACAATGGCTTGGTCTTGAACTTACCAGCTTCCAGAACAGTGAAAAATAAATTTCTGTTGTTAAAAAGCCACCCAGTACTGTGGTATTTTCAAAATAGCAGCCCAAGAAAACTAAGACACTACAGATGCATATGTAGCAATCCTCCACTCCAAAGCCATCTTTGCAAAGTTTGAAAGATTACCAAACATGATATGCAGTGGCTTCTTTGGACATTCCTGTTGAACATAAGTTCCTCAGCTTGTTCAATATAAGAGCTATCCTTCTAGAGCTAACATTCAATCTCTCTCTCTCTCTCTCTCTCAAGCTCTTTCTCTCTTAGTAGAAGTTAAACAACCCATGAATCAAGAGAAGTTTAAAGAGGATAAGACATGTCCCAATTTTACATTTAAGAGAGTAAGAGAGAGTGCTTCTCTTCTGACACTTTCCCTGGAGTCTCTCTCCAGTTAAGTCTCTGTTATAGATTAAATGTGCACCCTCAAAATTCATATGTTGAGGATCAGAACCCCAATGTGATAATATTTTGAAGTGGAGCCTTTGGGATGTAATTAGGATTAGGTGAGGTCATGAGGGTAGAGACCTCATAATGAGATCAGGGCCTCATAAGAAGAGGAAGAGACACCAGAGACCCCTCTCTCCACATGCACAAACCAAGGAAAGGCCATGTGAGCAAAAAGTAACAAAGTGGCTCTCACAAGAACCTAACCATGTTGGTACTCTAATCTCAAACTTTCAGCCTCTAGAACTCTGAGAAAAATGATTATTGTTTAAGCCACCTGGTAATGGAATTTTGTTATAACAGCCAAGCTAAGACAGTCTAAAACAAAAATCTAGATAATGAGTAAAATTGGTTCTGAGTGACCTTGTTTCATCTATCATTAAAAATGTCTAAGTCTAACTATTTGCTTTTTTTCCTATAACTTACACACATTTTATTTACTTGATTGAAACCCTTTTTTAGATACATACAAGTGTAATGTTTTACATAGTTGATTTCAACTTTGTTCACACTGTCTTCAGTAAATGGTGTTTGACATTTTTGTGCTCAAGACTCTACTCAATTGCTGCTATTGCCATTGACTTGTTTTCTTTCAGGATCAAGGTGGGCACTCTCATATAAAATTTTACTTGTTATTAATTCTCTGGCAATTCTTTCCTGTATTCTTAGCTTTGCATAATTATACTTACAGTGAAACCAGAATCCTAAAATAATCAAGTAAAATTGTCCTACATCAACATCATGTGATTTTCTAATTTTACTAGTTAACAAAGAAGTCCAAGACCAACCACTGTAAACCCTAAAGAAACATAATTATCAGATAGCATGCACAGGGAATGTTTTCAAAATTTAAAATTCCTGGAGAGCTAAAAGAGCTTCCCCTTCCCAGATTTGCAAGGCTTCAGTGCAGCACGCATGGGGACAAGAAAGCCTCACTAATTGCTCTTTAAAATAAAATCCACTTTAAGCAGTCACATGTGAATATTATCTGAAAGCCTCAGCACTGCAGCCTTGTACTGAGAAACATGAATAACTTAAACTAATTCCTGTGATGGTCATAAAGTTAAGACTAAAGTAAATGTGACCATTTTAGGGCAGAAACTGGCTTCCATGCTACTGTGTAAATATGCAATAAACTTTTCATTGAAATGTGCCCTCCTTTTGCCTTTTATATAATCCTAATAAAATAATTACCTTTTTTTCAAATGCCCCACACACATCTCATGCCTCTTAATTCCAAAGACTCCTTGCAGTTTGTAAAAGTGGTGCCATATTCTTTAAAGCATCTGAATAGCTTGCCCTGTTGTTGAAGAAATTTCTCCATTAATTTGATCACAGGGCCTTCTATAATCTGAGTCACAGTGCTTACTTTGCTAGTAATCTCTATTAATATTTTATCAGCCATTTTCTTTTCAAAAACACGCAGTTTGCACTTTTTTTGTCATGCTGGAAGGGAGTGATAGAGGCAGGAAAGCTTACTGATTTACATAAAGATTGAAAAATATTATTCTCCTAGTAATTTTAAAGTGCAAACACTGCATACCACTTTCTGATGTAATTGTATCACTGACTATTGAGCCTAACATTCATTAAATTCATAATTGGAGTTGTTTTTTTTTTTAAAGAGGGAAATCACTTCTTACAAGGAGAAGTAGAGTGTTATTTTTCAAAAATGTTTTTTTAAAAAGAACCAATGTGAGTCATTAAAGTCATCCTTTAAAAGATTCTATACAGATATTCATTCCACTAAAATAAGCATAAACTCAAGTCAGGCATACTTCCTTATTCTCCCTCTCACATCTACTTCACTTCTACCATTATAATCTTAAATAAAGAGTACTTCTCATTTACCTTGATAGTTACACCCAGTGAAAAGTTTCTCAAATGTTCAAATTTCTAATCTTACTTTCTCTAATAGTATAGTTCTTTCTCAGAATTCTTATTATTTTCTAATTCACATCATCTTGTGTTTGGTCACATGCCATTTGCACACTGAAAGTTTTGAGATGCCAACTTCATAAAACTACAGACCATATTTTAAAAATTTAGAATGAGCATGCATCTCAATTTTCTAAGGGCAGCCCTTGTTTATCACTTGTTATTTCATACCATTTAATAGTGATGTCTTTTCTTTTTTCAAAATTGTTCTAGTTTCAACACTTTATGAAGATCCTTTTTATTGCTATACCCTGCAATCTACTCATATGCTAAGCAAAAAGCAAAGTGTTCAAGATGTATTTGTTAAAAGTAATCAACCTGCTTTTTGCTGTGAATGTTATGTTGTAGCTTTTAGATATCCAATGTCTCTGATGAGGACTCTTATCCACATGTGTCACATTGCAGAAATTGGTTTGAGCAGAAATTTACTGCATGTATGATAATTGAGGTGAAGTTAGATATCAATTTTATTTTCCTTCCTGAATTAAAATATAGGCAGCTGTAAGCTGCCTATATTCATTAACGAAAACAAATATGGATAACCTGACAAAGCACATTTTTCAAAACCATAGAGTAAATTATTTTGTTTGGCTGAATATCTTTATTTTTTGGGTCATCATTACAAGCATTTAATCTGATGTTAATGTTATTTTTTTTCCTGAGCTCCCACATAATGTTCCACTCAATAATCATTATAAATGTCTATGTCAAGTAAAAGTGATGGGGTCTTGATAGAAATAAATAAGCTAGATTTCTTCTCAGCACAGAGTTTTTGGTACACTCTTGTTAGTCACTGAGCTCCTTCACAAATCAAGGGTATACTTGAATGGGAACTGCAGTCAACCAGAAGTGCTTGGGAACCTATGGGAACAGAACATTTGCCCATTTACCCCTCCTTTCAGGCATAGAGTGAAGCCATTTCCAGGATATAAGGCATCCTATTGTTACTAGTTGCCCAACTCCTAGAAGCTCCTCAGTACCAATTTTTAATTTGTTTAGCAATGCATTCCAGGTGCCCTTTCTTCCAAGAGTTTGCTCTCAACTTATTGTTTTAGTTTTATCTCTCAGTATACTTTTTTTCTGCCATTCAGTTCAGCCATGCAGTACTACTCATTTTTACTAAATATGCTTTTTACTTCTGAGCTGTTTCTTTCTGCACATGTGTGTGTGTGTGTGCGTGTGTGTGCGTGTGTGTGTGTGTGTGTGTATGCCCTAGTACTCTTCTAGAATATCTCCTTTTGTCCTCCTAGCTATAGAATATACTACATAATATTTGATGTTTTTGTATATTTTTATACTTTTGATATTTAGATAATGGATGTTTTCTACATTGCTATTGTCTGAGTTATTCTGTTTCACTCTCTACCAAATTCATAAGTTGAAATCCTAATGCTCAAAGTGATGTTATCAGGAGGTGGATACTTTTACTGGTGCTTAGGTCATGAGAGTAGAGACCTCATAAAGAGGATTAATGCTCTTATATAATGAACCCATGGAGATCCCTTCTCTTTTCCCCATGTGAAGACACAATTGAAAGTCTGCGACCAAGAAACAGGCCATCACCTGACCTTGTTAGCACCCTTGTTTTGGACTTCTAGCTTCCAGAACTGTGAGGAATAAATATATGTTGTTAATAAAAAATATGTTCTGTATATTTTGCCATACCAGCCTAAATGGATGAATACATGTATTCATTCATTTTTGTCTTTTGATGTTTTTACTTAACATTATGTCAGAGAATGTCTCCATGCTCTTAAAATACTTCAAAAGTAGTAGCTATGTTATTTTTTTCTGCAATAACTTATATTTATCACTGAACAAAATTTAGTAATTTTTTTCTTAATAGATTTTATGTTTTCAATTTATCTGTTTTAAAAATGTTAAATAATACTGACACAAACATTGAGGTAATGTACTGGGGCAATATATATTTATTTTTAAAAAATTACTATTATACATTTTTTCTGAGAGAACACAACAAAATAAATTCCATAAGAATTAAATAGTTATATATAACAATAAGTGCCAATAACACCTAGAAGAAAATATAGGTAAGTTTTCACTGGGTGGGAAAGAACTTGTACTCATATAAAATGCATAATAATTAATATATTAGATTAAATAAAAGTTAAAAATTTTAATATCAAAAACATCATATCTAAAAGTCAATAACACATGACATTTTGTGAAAAACTATTTTAAGTGATGATTAATATTCATAATATATAAAAAACAAAAATAAATACTAAAAAGTTTTAAATTCTAGTGTCATAATGTATAAGAAATATTAAGAGATTATTAGCAAAAAATAATTTACTAGCTGTCATAAGATAAACTCTTCATTCTTCCTCATAATTGTAAAAGTAATATTAAAACAAGAAACAGAAATTTTGTACTGAATATAAACTGGTACAACCTCTGAGGATTTATTTGGTAATACAGATGATCAACTTACAATAAGGCTAGTTCCCAATAAACTCAACATAGATTGAAAACATAATAAATCAAAAATGTATTTCATATACCTAACCTACTGAACATCATAGCATAGCCTAGCTTACTTTTATTGTGCCTACAAATGGGCGAATATTTTGAATTTTGTCTCAAGAGAGTTTCTTCTTCTTTATTTCATCAAAAGTGGAGACACAGATGAGTATTTTGTAGACATGATGGGATAGAAAAACACAACACACAATATGCAACAAATGCTGGCAACACTGTACATGGTAGAATATCAATTGTTTACCTCATGATCGTGATGTTGACTGTGACTGGCACCTCACAGCCAATTTCTAACATCATGAAAGAGTATCATACTAAGTATCTCTAGCCTTCAAAAAGATCCAATTTAAAATTCGAAGTATGGTTTCTACTGAATGCATACTGTTTTTGTGCCATTAAAAGTCAAAAATCATCAGTCACACCATTGTAAATCAAGGACAGTATATAAACCAAATGCCTCAAACAAAAGCACACCTTTTATTGTAATAATTTCTCTTCTAAGGATATATCCTAAGATAATAATCAGAGATATGGACATATATGTATGTATAAGGGTTATTAATTGCCCAATCTAAATGCCTAACACTAAGAGAATGTGTAAATAAAGTTACAGAATTAAATAGGAGTCTTCATTAAAAGAATTCTGTCTGGTTGACTTTAGAAAATTTACCTGATGTCTTCAAGCCTCAGCTTATACATCTATATAACAGGAATATTAATGTACTAGCCTCATATTACTATTACATGGATTTAATGAGACAGTCTGTGTGAAGTGGTTAGTTAAGTGTCTGACACATAGATTGTATGCAATATTGTTGTTGTCATTATTATCACAATTATTTTTGAGGCTGCTAATGTATTTTTAAGATTTCTATTACAATATTTAGTTTCAGGTATACACAATAGTTATTCAACAAAAAAAAATAAAAAATAATAAAAAAAAATAAATAGGAGTCTTCAGAAGATAATTTTAATAATTGTCTATTTAATGTAATGGTTAGATGCTAAAACTTAATGCTATTTGAAAAAAGCAGAATTAAAGTATAATGTATGTATAAATTATGGTTTTGCAATAAAAATACTTAAAGTAATAAAAATGAAATAAAAACATCAATATATAAACATTTACTTTTTTCTACATGGAATATTTTTGTATGATATTTAATTGTTACACAGTACCTTTAAACATTCCTGAAATCTGTTGTTTAAAAATTAAAATAACAATTTGCATATTTAAAAAGAATTATGATAAACACCTTCGTACATAAAACATTGTTTAATTCAGATTATTTTTAATAGAGATCCCTACACTAGAATGAAATATGATGTAGTAACTGGATCAGTGTCTGTCAAATTGCATTATTTTGGTTCTGGCTGAAAATTATCTCCAGAGAATTTTGGATGGCATACATAAGTCAGTGCATTATAGGAGTCAATCTCTAGATCATCTGTAAGTTTGATCATTAAAATCTACTAAAACCTCATGTAATGTCTGTTTAAGAAGGAAATTTTTGACAAGGACATACTGAAAAACAGAATTTCAAACACAAAGCCCTATTGCAGGCCATGAAGGACTATGAATAGTCATGGAAGCTGAGTCCTCTATGTCAATAAAATGAGAAGATTTACTCTTGCCATGATATATAATATCATGAAAAAGGTTAAGTTCTGATCATCAAACAACCTCATATTAAATGTCCTATTATCTGATCAGTCTTGTGGTAGACATAGAAAACCTCATTACAGCACTTTGAAAACTAGGGCTCTAGCGATTCCCTGGTGGTGTAGCTGCTAGGCTTCAGCATTCTCAACACCGTGGTCTGGGTTCAATTCCCAGCCAGGGAACCACCAAAAACACAAACAATAAATAACTAAATAAACAAAACCTGAGACTCTAGCTGTGGAGTTATGACTGATATACAGGAATCATTTATAGCAGTTTGTCCTAAAACTCACAGTTGTAGTAGTATTTATATGTTTGGATATTAAACACTTCTAAAGTATAAAATTTGCAAATACTTCATTTCATTTACTTCAGTCTATGAATTGTATTTTCATTTTCTTGATTAGATCCTTTGATGCACAAAAGGTTTTCATTTTTATAAAGAATTTTTATTGTGTAGCTCTTATATTTATAAATTTCAGGCAATTTTGAGTTACTTTTTGTATATTGTGTGAGGTCAAGATTCAATTTTATCTTTTGCTTGTGGAAAGCCAGTTGTCAGAACACTGTACAAAAGACTATTCTCTTCCCACTGAATTGATTTAGGACCATTATAAAAAATCAATGGGGCAGAGTTCCAGTCAAGATGGTAAAGTAGGTAAATGCTATGCTCATCTTCTCCCACAGCCACATTAAACTTACAACTACATTATAGAATTATTAACCTGGGAAACCATCTAAAAACTAGCCAAAAAGAAGACTTATAGCTAAGGATATAAATAGAAAGCCACATTGAAACAGGTAAAAAGAGGGTAGAGACATGAAACAGGCTGACTCCACGTTCACATGTGCTTCTTGGTAATCAGAAGGCAATCTCAGCTACAGAAGTTACCCTGAAGAGCTTGAGAGCTCAGCCCCACACCAGGCTCCACAGTCCAGTGCATCAGTGCCAAGAAGAGGAGCCTCCACAACATCTATCTGTGAAAATTAGTGAGGATTCTGTTTCTCCAGAGAAGACAGAAGGCTGCTGAACACCTAGGAGTTCCCTTATTGAACCTGTGCATAGACTCACTTCTTTGCCAGCACTCAACCTGGGCTCCAGCAACCTGGGACAACAACTCAGGGGTAAGAGAAACATAAAGGAAGAAACTTAGTTGTGAGACTTCAAAGCAAAAGTTACAGGGACAGCCACCTTTACCTATAAGCAAACTCTTCTCCAACAGAGAAGATAGGCAGGTTCTATCTTTCTTGTGTTGAGCCCTCCCTCCACATGGCCAAATCTGAATTTGAATTAGCCTAGTGGACACCACTAGTGTTGCCCTGATGAGTCCCTAAAACAACAGCCACCCAACTTGCACACTACCAGAGGCTCTTTGAAAAGTGGGCAGCTGGCTTTGGCATGAACTGTAGTTAAAAAACAACAACAACAACAACAACAACAACAACAACAACAAAAACCCAAAAAAACTCTCAAAGTCCTGCAGGCCCCATGTAGGTAAAAGCTAGCCTCAGTGTTCTGTGTGCCTTTCTCTGAGTGGTCTCAGGCCTGACAGTGTCATCAAATTTAAATCTACATTATGGAGTAAACACAACTCTCCCTGGCCTGGTAGCTCCCTGAGACCCTGCCTCATACAAATAATGAATCACCTGAGGTTCTTTCAGCAGCTGGCCTAATGGACAGCCAGCAGGAGGTAACATGTCTCAGGGTCTTCTGTGTCTTTTGCTCAGCAGGCCCAGGCCTGGTATTGGTGACAACCAGCTTCAGCTCACAACGTGGCTTCTCTCACATGCTTGCAGACCCAACACAAGCAGCTACTAACCAGGATCACTTATAACTTTTACTAGATAACCCCAGACTGGTCACAGGCAGTGACTGATCTTGGCCTGCATTGGAGCTGCTCCCAAGAGGCCCCAGAGCCAACACACCAGGTTTCCAAACTTGGAACAGAAGGGTACAACATCTAATTAGCCCCCAAAGCAGAGCACCATAAGACAAACTGGTCCAACCTGAGGCCTATGGGCAACATATGGCCCTGGGTCTGACTTCAAATGTAGCCTAACATAAATTCATAAACTTCCTCAAAACATTACAAAAACAATGCACAGACTTTTTTTTAAGCTCATCAACTATCATTATCATTAGTGTATTCATATGTGGCCCATGACAGTTTTTCTTCTTCCAATGTGGCCCAGAGAAGCCAAAATGTTGTACATCTCTGCCCTAAGGTTAGCCTTGACAGGCATCATAATCTTCTAATGCAAATTTCTTCTGTGATGTCAGTAACTCTTACATGTAGTCCTGGCTAATACTCAAAAGCTATCAACCTGAACATCAATCCAACCCACTAACATGCCAACAGCAATCAAAACTCAACTATAGTAGAAGAAACACACATTACCCACAGAAAGGACATAGCTGGAACACCTGACTCAGGTAATCAGAAAGACTATGCCACTGAGCTCCATAGGACATGTACTATATAAAGCCAACTTGCCAAAATTGGAAGATCACAGAGATCCACTTAATATACCAAGAAACAGGCACACAAATGCAGCCAAAATAGGAAGAAAATAAACACATCCTAAATAAAAGAACAGAATAAAACTTCAGAAAAATAAATTTAAAAATAGAGGCAAACAATCTTCCAAATGCAGAATTCAAAACAGTGTTAAAAGGATGCTCAAGGAACTTAGTGACAACTGCAACAAAGAGATAGTAAGCATAAAAAACACATTGAAATAATTTTAAAAATTAGAAATTACAAATACAATAACTGAAATGAAGGATGGAGTAGAAATAATTTACAGAAGATTAAATAACACATAGGACTGAATCAGAGATTTGGAAGACAAAGTACCAAAAAACACCCATTTAGAACAGAAAAAAAATGAAAAACTGAAAAAATGAGTATATTTTAAGGAACCTCTGGGATAACATCAAGCATAACAACATTTTGCATCATAGGTGTACCAGAAACAAAAGAGAGAGCAAAGAACTAGAAACATTTGGAAAACTAATGACTGAGAAATTCCAAAACTGGTGAAGGAAATAAACATATTATATGAGTCCAGGAAGTGCAGAGAATTTTAAATAAGATAAACCCAAAACAGCCCACACAAAAACACATCATAATTGAAATGGCAAACGTTAAAGACAAAGAGAGTCTTAACATTAGCAAAAGCAAGACAGTTACTTACCTACAAGGAAGCTCCCAGTAGGCTGTCAGCTGATTTCTCAACAGAAACATTGTAGGTCAGAAGAAATTGGCATGAAATATTCAGTTATAAAAAGCAAGAAACTACAACCAAGACTACTCTACCCTGCAAGGCTTCTTTAATAAGAAGTAGGGGAGAACATAAATATAAATAATAAAATAGCAATAACTAAGTGCCTATAAATAATCACTTTAAATGCAAATGAAATAAGTGATTCAAACAAAAGACATTTAGTAGCTGAATAGATAAGAAGACAAGACCCATAAATGTGATGTCTACAAGAAACACACTTCAGATCAAAAGGCATACACAAACTGAAAGTACAGGAATTTAAAAGATATTTTTACAAATCATAATAAAAAATAAGCTGGGTTTGCAACACTTATATTAGACAAAAATATACTTTACACTAAAGGCAACAGAAGAATCAAAGAAGAACATTTTATAATGATAAAAAGATTAATTCAACAGAAGAATGTCACCCTTTTAAGTACTTATGGACTCAACATGAGACCTTGGTAGTAATATAGTCATAGTAGGGGACTTTAACAAAAAATTGGCACCAATAAAAACACTTCGAGGCAGAAAATCAACAAGGCAACCATGGCCTAAATTACATATTAGAACAGATAAATTTATTTGCCATTTATATAGCAATTCACCACAAAACAGCAGAATACACATTTATTTTAGTGCCCATGGATTATTTTCCAAGATAGACCACATTATAGGCCAAAAAACAAGCCTCAGTAAATTTAAATAGATCGAAAACAAATCAAGTGTCTTCTTCAACCATAATGGTATGAAACTAGATTTCATCTACAAAAAAGAAACAAAACACAAAACACAAACAGGTAGAGGATAAATAAATGGTATTAAATCAGTGCTTCCCAACCTTATTGGTACAAGGGACTGGTTTTGTGGAAGGCAATTTTTCCATAAACCAAGGGGAGGGGGTGGGATCATTTCAGGATGATTGAAACACATTGCATTTATTGTGCATTTTATTATTATTATTATTGTATTGTACTATATAATGAAATAATTAAACAACTCATCATAATGCAGAATCAGTGGGAGCACTGAGCTTGTTTTCCTTCAACTGGACAGTCCCATCTGGGGGTGATGGGAGACAGTGATACCCAAAGTATGTTGCTTATGTCTAGTCTATTCCATAATCTCATTTTGGTTGCTGTCACTGCAGGAAATCGGCTTCACAAAGGTAGGATGGTGGAAATGGAAGCAAACTTCTCAGTGCTTTTGTGGCAACCTCAAAATATTCCACCTTGACTTTAATCCAGAACATATAGAGATTTAAATTGTCTCAAATATACTTCCAAAAACACTGTTATTTGAGATCTCGAGCAGTTGATCCTCTTGTAGCATGGACAGTCAATTCACCTGGCTTATTCACAAATGAGTTGCAGATCCATTCCTCCCTAGTTCAGAGGTCTTTTGTGGTTTAGAAATAATGTTCAAACTCTTTTGAAAGCGGAGATAGTTGATCATGCACCAGCTAGGGGAAAGAAGGTCCTGAATCACTCTCTTCCACACTGCACACTTGTCTCAGTTACAGTGGCTTTGAATACAGCCACTTTATCTGCCAACTTGAACACAGTGGTCATTGTCCCCTGAAGTGACAGATTGAGTTTGTTGAGGAGGTTGAATATGTCACCCAAGTAAGCAAGTTTTGCGGCACATTCTGTGTCATTGAAATGTGCTGCAGCTCTCATAACTCAAAAACTCCGGCCAGTGATCTACCTTTAGAAAGCCATAGCACTTCTGTTCATAAGAGACTTGTGTGTTTTGCGTCCTTCTCCTCACAGACCTGCACAAATAGATATGAGTTAAGAGCATGTACTTTAATGTGATTGAAAATTTTCATCACATCTGGCAATTAAGTTCAAGTGACTAGTTTTGACCTGCCAGCACTTCTTTATAGATGACACAGTGCATAGACTCACATTCACAAGTGACATTTTTGACATAAGTAGTGAAACCAGACAACCATTGAGTCATGAGAGCCACTCCATTTATGTATACTGACACAAAATGACCAATTCAGTTATTCTGATATGTACTCATTTAGAGACTTGAATAGTTCTGCAACTGTGATGTTAATTGGCAACAAAAGTGCACATATGTCCTCATGCACATTTTTCTGAAAAATATATTGCACAAAAACAAGCATTGTTTCCTTGTTGTTGTCAACATTAGTGGACTCATCAACCTGGATTGTGTACCATAGTGACTAATAAATACTCTCTAAAAATTGTGCCTCAATATCCCCTGTTACTTCATCAATTTGTCTAAGCATGGTGCTAGCTAAAAGAGGAACACATGGCACCTTTTGAACTGCAGCCACTCCTAAAAGTTCAAAATAAATGTCCTTAGCAGCAGGCAGAATCAACTCTTCAAAAACAGTATAGAGCTTTTTACCTTTAGCAATGCAGTTAGTCAACAGAACAATGCTCTCAGTGCAGACATATTTGAAGTGCTGGCCTTCAATAATTGCTTCTGTTCTTTGTGTTCACATTCCTTTTCTTTCAAACACTGTAAAGGCTTCTTTTTTAATGCAGAGTGCTTGGTCTCAATGTGATGAAACAGTTTTGAAATTTTTATGGCTTCATTGAATAACCCATCACCATATATTCTACAAAGCAGGCTTCGAAAATGTGAATCACCTGTCACGATTAACCAACAATTTAAATAAGACTCTTGGTATTTTCTTTTAAATGTACCTTTCATTTTGTTGGCAGTGTTAGAGTTTTCAACTGTTACATTTGGTCTTTTCTCCTTTTCAAAGGAGCTCTTTAATGACATTTGTTTTTTATTCATTTTGGCTAGGATTAGCTTGTGGGCTTACAAAAACTGTAACTGAGACAAGTGTGCAGTATGGGAAGGAGGCATGGATGGAAGTGGTAAATAAAATAATGGGCAGACCACACATGGACTAAGATAAGTGTTGAATTCTGACTTAAAGCCTCCCACTAGATGCAACTGCAAAATTGAAGTACATCAGCTCACTTGCCAGTATAAAGCCCAACATCAGTTGCAGCATAATTTCACTTGCCACTCATGGATAGGGTTTTTATGTTAGTCTGCAAGCAATTGATTTATTATGCTCTCTGCAATCAAACCTCTCTGCTAATATTAATCTGTATTTGAAGTTGTTCCCCAGCACTAGAATCACTGCCTCAGCTCTAACTCAGATCATCAGGCATTAGATTCTCATAAAGAAAGTGCAACCTACATCCTTCACATGTGCAGTTCACAATAGGATTCGTGCTTCTATGACAATCTAATGCCATCGCTGATCTGACGGTAGGCAGAGCTCAGGTGGTAATGAAAGTGATGAGAAGCAGTTGTAAATAAAGATGATGCTTTAGTCACTCACCTGCCACACATCTTTTTCTATGTGGTCTGGTTCCTAATAGGCCACAAATTGATACTGGTCTGTGGTCTGGGGTTTGGGGAACCCTGGACTAAACAATGAATGAGTTAATAAGGAAATCAATGAAGGAATTGGAAAATAACTTGAGACTAATAAAAATGAAAACACAATGGTCCAAAATCTATTGAACACAGCAAAAGGAATTCTAACAGAAAAATTCATAGCAGAGACATCATCAAAATGGCGGCATGAGGAAAGATTATTGAAAACTTTCCTGGAAAATACAACAAATAAAAAACTGAAATCAAACAAGGGAAATCCTAAATAATGCACAGCCCCAGCTGAGAGACCTACTTATCTCAAGAAAGCATCTAAAGGTCAGAGAAAAGGAGGCAAGCAGAAGAAAAGAGAAGAGGACAGACAGGGCCATGAATTGTACAGTCCAGAAGAAGAGAGAGTGAGCTGGAAGCCTGAGAACATGGGGTAAAATGCGGCACAACCTTGGGTGTGTTGGAACTTTAAAGCTGACAAGGGTGAAGACACAGCTGAAGAGGATATGGCCCTAAATAAGTTAGGGCCTGAGGAGCGCTGCACTGCAATAAGTGACTTAGGGCTGAGTGTGCAGTCCTGGACAAGTTTGGGCCTAAAGAGATGTACCTTACATATATAGCCCTGGACTAGGGCCCCAGCCAAAGTGTGAGCGTGCAGGCTTGGATGAGCTTGGAGCTCTGAGCTGAGGGGCATAGCAGCACTGACTCAGCCACAGGGCAGCCCTGGGTGAGCTGGAATCTGAGAGCCAGCAGATCTGAAAATGCTGATCAGAGAATAACACAATCCTGAGCAAAGTGCAGGCTTGGAAGAAGGTAAAATTACAGAGTTGATAGTGCATGCCTGCCTTGGTCCTGTGAACTCCTGACAAACGGACAAGTTTATGTTACAGCTGAGCCCAGTACTCAAAGCAGTGTTCGACCTCAGGACACATAGTAGTTAAAACCCACACTACCCTAACAGCCAGGCAAAACTCATATACACAGAGCCTGGCAGGGATCCCTAACTCTCTCTAAAGTATCACCCCTACCCCAACTTCACTTAGTGCCTGCACACAGTGAGCTACAACTGGGAAACCACCATTACCCTGTGTGGAAGAAAATACCTGTTCCTTTCCCAAAACACCTTGTTTCCAACCTTCCAGCTGAAACCATCAGGAGTCTCAAGGAAACTATGACATACAGCAGCAACAGCTTCTGCCTGTATTAGGGTCTCAGTGACATAAAATGTCATCACCTACCACATTGTCCCAAAGAAGAGGTGCACTGAGACCAAGCCAACTGGGTCAAAGAAGAGAAGCCCATCTTCCAAGAAATCTCTAAGTGTGAGAAGAATTAATAGCCAAGAGAAAATATTGTAACATGCTGCAGCAACACAAACTGAGAAGCAAAAAAAAAAAAAAAAAAAAATCTCATATCTGCCAGAAGAAAAGTCCTTATGTCCAGTAAGAGAAATACTCCATCAACAATGAGTACCCTAAGAAACAGTCTCACAAAAAAAAATTATTAGAACTTTCCAAAAAAAAGAACTGAAAAATATGAAACTATATGATCTAAATAACACAAAATTCAAGACTGCAATTCTGAATTCATTCAGAGAGATAACAAAAAATTGGCAGAGTACACACAGAGAGTTAAATAATTTCAGAAAATAATCTATAAACAAAAGGAATACTTTAACAAAGAAAGTAAAACTGTAAAAAAGAACCAAATACAAATTCTGGAGATAAACAATACAATAATATAAATAAAAAAAAGAAATAGCTAGCATAAAAAGAAGAGCCAAAAAGATGAAGAAAATATGATTGATATAGAAGATAAAAATATGGAAATGCCACAGAAGGATAAGAGAAACATTTGAGAATGAGTCAAAGACAAAAAATAGAAAAAAATATATAAAATATTTGATACTATTATAAAGAACAACACAAGAATAATGTTAGTACCAGGAGAAGAGCTGAAATCCACAGAGAGCTTACTCAAACAAAAAGTAGATGAAAACTTTCCAAAGCTATGGAAGGAATTGAAACCCCATTTTCAAGGAAAAAAACCCAAAAACCTAACTATCTGAATTCTATGAAGGACAAAGAAAGAATTCTCTAAATAACCAGGCAAAAAAGCATTATAACCTATAAAGAAAAACCCATGAGGCTATTATTAGACTTCACAGCAGAAACATTATAAGTTAGGAGAAAGTAGAATCAAATATTCAAATTATTCAAATAAAATAATTACTAGCCAAGATAATTTATCAAGAAAAGTTATCATGTAGATATGAAGGAGGAATAAAGACCTCTTCAGACATACATGGCAGAAGGAATTCTCCAGCAGAAGGTTAACGTTTCAGAAAATACGAAAGGAGGCTATTTGACCCAAAACAAAGGTCGCAATAGATAAGAAAATGTTGAGACAACAAAATCATAATAAAAAATTAAGTAAAAATTCAAATTTCCAAAAGAGAATGGAGATAAAAAGCACGCTTAAGAAAAGGAGCCATTACATATATGAAAAGTTATTTTTCATAAACATCATACTAACTACTAAAAAAAACAAAAACAAAAACAAAAACTAAGAACTAACACACATAACTAAAAAAGAGGAAACAGAAGGGAAAAGCAACCATACAACACCAAAAAAACTAAAATAAATGACAGAAAGGAAAGAGAAAAAAAAAATCAAGACACTAACTGCAGAAACATAGGAGATAATGGCTATAGGAAATTCTCATACATTTTAAATGTAAATGGATTGAACTCACCAGTACAAAAGGCACAGGATAGCAGACTAAATTATAAAACAAAACACATCTATATGCTGTCTCTAAAAGACACACCTCAGCCACAAAGACAAACACGGTCTTAAAATAAAAGAGTGAAACACAATACTCCAAACAAATGACATCCAGAGGAAAGCAGGGGTAGCCATACATTTGTCTGAGGAAACAGACTTCAGGATAAAAATGGGAGTAGAAGACAAAAGTGAACATTTCATAATGATAAAGGGGACAATACAACAATGTAACATGAAATTCATTAATATATATGCTCTCAATCAGGATGCACTGAAATTTACAAAGCAACTACTGACAGATCCAAAAGAAAATACTGACAAAAACACAATTATAGTAGGGAACCAAACAACCCCTCGACTGTCATTGAAAGATCATTCAAATAGAAAATAAATTTTTAAAATATCAAATTTAAATGATATATTTCAGCAATTGGACATAATTGACATATTTTTCAATATTCTCAAGGATAGCCTGTTTGCTGGGTCACAAAGCTAGCCTAAGCAAATTCAAGAAGAATGAAATCACACCAAGTGTATTCTCAGATGACAAAGCTTGGAAGTTGGAGATAAAATGCAAAAAGAAAGCAGAAAAATACATGTATATATATTGAGAGAGAAAGAGATTTTTTTAAAAGCATGTTATTAAAAGTGACTGAATCAAAGAAGAAATAAAAGGTTACAATACATAGAAATTAGTGACAATAAAATCTCAACATATCAAAATTATTGAGATGCAGTGAAAATAGTAATAAGAGAGAAAATTATATCACTACAAGCTTATCTCAAGAAGCAAGAAAAATAAAAGTTAAACAACCAAATATCCCATCTTAAAAAATAAAAAAACAGAAAAGAAGAAGAACAACAAAAATAGCCCAAAGTCAGTAGTAGGAAAAAAATAATTAGAGCGAACTAAATGAAATAATAACCAAAAAGAGAAAAAAAAAAACCTTAATGCAACAAAAGCTGGTTTTCTGAAAAATACAGAAACTTGACCAATCTCTGAAAAGACTCACTAAGGGACAAAGGAAAAACAAACAAATAACCAAAATCAGAAATGAAAGGAGAGAAATTACAACAGATAACACAGCAAAAGAAAAATTCATACAAGAAGTACTATATGCCTTCATATTTAACAGCCTAGAAAACATGAACAAATTTCTAATAAAATATTGTCTACCTAAACTGAACCAAAAAATCCCTGCATAATTTAAATAAACCAAACAATACTAAGAAAACTGAAACAATTTAACAAAACTTCCACAAAAACAAAAGTCCAGCACAAAACTGTCTCACCAACAAATTTTATAAAGCATTTAAAGAGAAATTAGCACCTATCTTCCTCACACTTTTCCAAAACATTAAAGAAGATGTAATACTGTTCAACTCATTCTACAAGTCCAACATTGCCCTAATACAAAAGCCTGGTAAAGATAACACACCGAAACATGTAAACACACACACACCAAAAACAAAAACAAAAGCAAACTCTATAATAATATCTCTTATGAACACAGATGCAAAAACCGTAAACAAAATACTAGCAAATAGAACACAACGAGGCATTAAAAAGATTAAACATCACCATCAAGTAGGATTCATTCCAGAGACACAAGGATGGTTTAACATATGAAAATCAATCAATGTAAATACAGCACATAAACAAAATAAAATATTAAAAAATGATTATATCAATGATGCAGAAAAAGCATTTGAGAAGCTGTAACATCAATTTATGATATAAACACTTAATAAAATTAATACAGAAGGAAAATACCTAAACATAATAAAGGCCATATATGATAAAACCTCAAATAATATACTGAATGTGAAAAAACTGAAGCCTTTTTTCCTAAAATGAGAAACAAGATATGGATGCACCCTGTTACCACTAATATTCAACATAATACTAGAAATTCAAGGCAGTGCAATCAGGCAAGAAAAAAAAATAAAAGGCATTCAAATTGAGAAAGAATAAGTTAATCTATCATTTTTTGAAAATGAAATGATTTTTTAATATAGAATATTCTAAAGACTTTACCAGAAAACTATTAGAAACAATAAATGAATACAGTAAAGTTGCAGGATACAAAATCAATGTAAAACATTATTACAGTTTTATATGCCAACAACAAAATTTCAGAATAAGAAATGAGAAAAACAATACCTTTTGTGATTGCAACAATAAAAAAAATACCTAGAAATAAACAACAAAAAATGTGAAGCAATTATACACTTAAATCTTTACAGTGCTATTAAAAGAAATTAAAGAGGCCACAAAAATTTAAAAATTATTCTGTGTTCATGAATTGGAAGACTCAAATTGTTAAAATGGCCATATTTCACAAAGCAATACAGATTTAACACAATTTCCATCAAAATCTTAAAAGGATTGGTTCAACAAATAGGTTTTAAAAATCATCAGAACATATGGAACCAAAAAAGACCTTGAATCGCCAAAGTAATCTTACAAAACTTGAATGAAGTGGAAGAAATCAGGCTCCTCAATTTTAATTCATATTAATAAGCCTTAATAATAATAAAAGCTTTGGTATTTGTTGTAAAACAGGCACAAAGACCAAAATAAAGGAATCAAAAACTTAGAAATAAACTCACAATTATATCGACAGAAAATTTTTGACAAAGGAGCAAAAAAATATATGCAATGGGAAAAGAAAGCATCTACAGTAAATTGTACTGGGAAAATTTAAAAAACCACATGCAAAAGAATGAATGTGAGCTGTGAACTGCCACTATATCCCAAAATTAACTCATAAGGAATTAAAACAAAAGACTCAAAACAAACAACTGTATAGAATAAAACATTTGTACTAAACTTAAAGACCTTGGATTCAGGGAGGACTTTATAAACCTGACCTCAAAGTCAGTAGAGATATAAGCAAAAATTAATAAATTGGAATATATCAATCCAAGAAGCTTCTGCACAGAAAAAAACAAAACAAAACAAAAATAAACATCAATAGAACAAAGACAGAAACAACCAATAAGAGAAAATATTTGCAAACAAATCCTCTGACAAGGAGTTAACATCTAAATATATAAAGAACTCCTACAACTCAACAACAACAACAACAACAACAAAATTCAATTAAATAATTGGTAAAGGATCTGAATAGACACTTCTCTCAAGAAGACATAAGAATGCAAACAGATAAATTAAAAAAATTGTTCAACTTCTCTAGCTATTAGGGAAATGCAAATCAAAACCACAATGAGATAACACCTCATAACTTTTATAATTGCTGTTATTAACAAGACAAAGAATAACAATTGTTGGAAAGGCTATGGAGAAAAATGAACCCTTATACACTGCTGGTAGGAATGCAAATTGGTAAAACTGTCAGGAAGGACAGAATGAAGATTCCTCCAAAAATAATTGACCTGACAATTCCCCCTATGGGTATCTAACCCCCAAATTTGAAAAACCTTAGTTCACAAAGATATATATTCCCCAATGTTCATCATAGCATTATTTACAATGGCCAAATCATAGAAACAACAAAAGTGAGCTTTGATAGAGGACTGGATAAAGAAGCTGGAATATTAGCTATAAGAAAAGATGAAGTACTGCTATTTACAGTAACATGGATAGACCTTGAAATAATCATGCAAATCAAAATAAGCCAGACAGAAGAAACTGAGAACTATATGACTTTGCTCATAGATGGAACATAAAGCTGAAAGCAACAAAGAAACAGAAACTAATGAACACAGTCAAGTTAGTGATTACCTGAGGGGAAGAGAGCAGGGGTTGAGGGAAAAGGACAGGGGAGTCAAACAAATTGTAATGGAAAGAAAACTGTGTGGTGAACACATAATGCAACACGTAGATGATGTAATGTAGAACTGTACACCTGAAAACCATGTAATTTTTACTAACCAATGTCATCCTAATATATTTTACAATAAAAAAATTTATATCAATACAAGCCTACCTCAAAAAACAATACATTGGTTGTTTCCATGTTTTGGCCACTGTGAACAGTGCTGCAATGAACATTGGGATACATAAGTCTTTGCGGACAAAGGTTTTCAAGTTCTTTGGGTAGATCCCCAGAAGGGGGATTGCTGGGTCAAATGGTAGCTCCATTCCCAATTTTCAAAGTGCCCTGCGACAGATGACTGGATAAAGAAGCTGTGGTACATATACACAATGGAATATTACTCAGTTGTAAGAAAAGATGAAATATTGCCATTTGCAACAAAATGGATGGACCCGGAGATCATCATGCTTAGTGAAATAAGCCAGACAGGAAAAACAAAGAACTGCATGATTTCACTCATATGCGGAATACAAAACTGAAAGCAAAGAAAAAAGAAATGAACAAACAAATAACCCATGGACACAATCAATAGTTTAATGTTTATTTGGGGATGAGTGGGTTAGGGAGGGGAGAAAGGGGAGGGGGTGGGAGAGGAGGGGAGGAAGCTAAATATAAGGTGATGGAAAGAGAAGTCACATTAGGTGGTGAACTTATTATACATCAAGTTGACAATGCACTGTAGAATTGTATGCCTGAAACCTATGTAATCCTTGCTAACAGATGTCACCCCAATA
>PVJL010015225.1:0-25099 GCA_004026885.1 Lyroderma lyra | reverse complement strand
TTGGCACGATGATGTCATCTTGCCATGTACTCGTATGTGGGCATATCTGTATATGGGCGGACCCGCCTGGAAAGGGATAGAGGAGTGGTATCTCGGTTCCTAAGACCATCAGAAATATGTGTTTTCCAATGGTCTTAGGCGACCCCTGTGAAAGGGTCGTGGAACCCCCAAAGGGGTCGTGACCCACAGGTTGAGAACCACTGCCCTACATCATGAGAATGGGTCGTGGTGCAAAACCCTCTACAGATTTCCATTGCACCTGGGATATTTACTACCCAGACCCTCTCCTTGACCACTAATGCCCTTCTCACCTTCCTCCAGCTTACTGCTCAGGCTCTACCCTCTAGCCATCTTGGCCTGACTGCTGTCCTTTTAGCACACACAGGACATTTCCCCTCTTCCTGGAATGCATTACCTCATTGCTTTATATAGGTCTCTGCTCATACACCTGAGTGATCTTTCCTGGCTCCCTTATTTAAAGAAACACCTCATCATCACAGCTATCTGTTTAACATATTTTTTCTTTATAGCATTTATCACCAGCAGAATATTTTATATATTACATAAATCTGTATAATACATCTGCAAGTGCATGTATATACTCGAATACAAATTCTCCTTGACTTATGGGGTTACATCCTGATAAACCCACTGTAAGTTTAAAATAACGTAATTCAAATGCATTTACTATACCTAACCTATCGACCATCGTAGCCTAGCTTAGCCTACCTTAAATGTGCTCAGAACACTTACATTAGTGTATAGTTGGGCAAAATCATCTATCACAAAGCCTATTTTATAATAAAGTGTTGAATATTTCATGTAATTTGTTCAACACTGTACTGAAAATGAAAAACAGTATGGTCAGGCTGACCAGATGTACCGTTTTAAGTGGGACAGTACTGTTTCCTATTCTGTGTAAAATGGTATGTCTGGTCAGCCTAAGTGTGATTATGTGGCCATCTCTTTAGCTTCACAGTAAAGTAAAAAAAAATCATAAGTCGAGCCATCGTAAATCAGGAACTGTCAGTATATAAATAATCTCTCTATATCCTTGCACAGTGCCTGACTTGGCCCATAGTAAGCATTCAATACATTTTTATTAAGTAGACAGATGAGAACACGTTATATCAGTAAGAACACGACCCCAGTGGAAGGAGTTTGCTCAGGAGCCTGCAGGGTTGGGACAGCCCCAGGACGTAAAAACCCTGGGCTCCTGAGCCCCAGTCTACCCTCTTTGCTTGGCCTGCAACTTGTCTCCATTCCTGAGGTTTAGTCACAGACCATTTCATTGCTGCCAACCCCTACGGGGCAGGAATGAAACCGGCTACTTGAGAAGGAAGTACCAGATGTGGATGAAGATACGATTGGGGTTTGAGTTCATTCACTTGAAAAGAGAGATCAGTAAACTTCTTCTATCAAGGGCCAAAACATTAGGAGTCAAGACTTCGCAGGTCATGGGTCCCTATCACAGCTAGTCAGCTCTGTCATTACAACACGCAGGCTGCCAGGGACAATATGTAAACAGATGTGTGTGGCTGCATGCCAATGAAACTTTATTTATGACCACTGAAATTTGAGTTTCATACGATTTTCACCAGAATGTCATAAAATGCTGTTTTTCTTCAACCATTTAAAAACTGTAAAAACCAGACACCCAGAGCAGTCTAGGGCTTGCTTGTGTGAGCAGGACCTCTGGGGGACAGCATGGCCCACAACTGATGGGTCCCCATCATGGGTGTGTCCCTGTGTCACTCGTCAGGTCCATAACAGTGAATGAGATGTCACTGTAGCATGTTGGTGTTGGGGCCAGAACCGGGCCCGGAAGTTCTGCTTCACCTCCAGCTGGTCTCTTGGCCACAGCTTCATGTGTGTGGGGAAGAGTTCAGTGTAAGGAGATGGATGTCACCCACCAACTGACATAGGTTCATGACTCCAGAAGCAGCACAGCATGAAAAAACCATTGGAAAGGAGGCAAGAAACCTGAATGCAGACCCAGCATGGCTGCCTGCCCCTCGGTGTGGAGCATAGCAAATCCTCTCCTCTCTGGGCTGCACAGCATGGTGGATTCTGGAATCAGATAGAAGGGTTGGGGTCCCTGCTTTACCACTTACAGTCTTGGGACCTTGGCATGTGACTCTCTAAGCCTCAGTTTTCTTACCTGTGAAATGGCAACAATACCATACCCACTTCACAGATTTTTCTGAGAATTAAGGAAATGGTGCTTATATAATCCACAGCACAGTGCCTGGCATGCAGCAAACTATCCATAAGTGGTATCTATTGATATTTTTTAAGAAGAAAAACATACTTTGAGATACTCCTCAAAAAAAAAAAAGGCTCAAAATTCAAATACTGGTAAGGAATGCTATATATATTTCATTCCCCCTCCAGGAACGTCCTGATGATGAAAGGCTCTGAGAAGTCCTCTAGTAAGTCCTATTTCTCAAGCTTTTTGCATCGCCGCTGCTTCTCCCATTAACATCCCTAATGCAAGTGTCCTACGGCGAATGCTTTGGAGCCCGCTTTGGGGGATCATCTTTGCAGCTCTAGGATCCTAATTCCCTGTCCGGGAACCTCAGCCACCCCATTCCGTTTCACATGGGGCTGGAATCACTTACCTCATGCAAAAGCCTCTAATAATTGCCTCTGCTTGGCCTACTGGTTCCTTGACGGCAGATCAGAATATGAGGAATGCAATAACGGCGGTCTGGGTCCCCGCCAAAATGCTGTAGGGCCCTGGCCCAGACAACTTGACTGTGGTGAGAACACAGAGAGCAGTTGCCCCCGCCGGCAGACGCAGACCAAGGCCACTTGCCAAAACCCTTGCATTCCTGGTTCCCACGTTGGCAGAGCCCAGCCACCCTCCAGCTAGTGTTTACCCAGCGCCGTGAGCAATTAGCCTGCCGCTGGGAGGCACCTGCAGCTTAGCGGGTCCGCCCACAGGCCCACCGTGAGACTGTCTGGGTTCAAGTCAGTTTCCTTACATGTAAGATGGGGATAATAACTGCATTGGTGTCTGTGACGATTAGGTAGCGCCACCTAAACAGGAGACCCCAAACAGCAGCAGCTGAAAGGAGAGAAATAGGTTTCTCTCTCACATGAGAGTGTGAGGGGGCAATCCGGGGCTATCGTGCTGGTTACCTGAGGTCATGGGGATCCTTCCTATCTCTGTCTGTCTTCCTGCTCCAACACCTTCAGCAAGTGGCTTCCATCTTCAGTCACCTCTGGTCCAGGATAGCTGCTGGAGCTTCAGGCATGTTCTCTTTAATCCCAGGCCAACAGCAAAAAGGGAAGGAGGAAGAGAGCTCACCCCCTCCTTTTATGGAACTGTCCCTGAAGCCCCTCACCACCCTTCTACTTACTCCTCATTGGCTAGAACTTAGCACATGGCCACATCTGGTGCCAGGAAGACTGGGAAACAAAAAGGTCCGTGGCCCTATTACTAAGGTTGAGGGAAGACTTGGGGTGGGTTAAGCAAATAGCCACTCTGACCCACGAATGTGCTTCTGGCTTATTCTTCTAAAGGTTAGGTATTATCATTATCAATAATAGATCTGCAGACCTGGGTATGGAGAGAGAGAGAGAGAGAGACAGAGACAGAGACAGAGACAGAGACAGACACAGAGACAGAGACATTAGTTGGAGGAATCCAGCCAGCCTTATTCAGATAATGGCCACCTATACTGTGAAACCAGCAGAACTATTGATGCTGGGAGAGCTGCAGACTTTCTTTCTTATCTGCTGGGGTGTCATTTGCTCAATAAACACGTATTGAGCACCATCTATGTATCAGCACTCTTCTGCTGGAGATGCAGAAGAGATGGGTGAAGAGCTATTATTTGTGATGATTAAGAGAGTAGGGTCTGGAATACAATGACTGGGTTAGAATCCCAGGTCTGTGTGATCTTGGGCAATTTATTTAACCTCTCTGGGTTTCATTGCCTATATCTCTTAAGAGGGAAAACGTGACAAACACCATTATGGGATTCTTCTGAGGATTAATAATTAATACAAAGTACTTTGAACACTGATAAAAACAGCCCTGATCTCAGTGGACCCATGGAGTTCTCAAAACCTACTTTTCTTTCTTCCTGTCTGTCCTGAGCATTCACTAATCACCTACCATGCTGGGCACTGTAGATTCAAAGATGCAATACATCTAGACTTGATTCCCTCATCATAGGGAGATTTCGTGAGCCCCTACTTTGTGCCAAGCTTTGTATCACAAGCTGACAGACCTGAAGGAAACCAGGCAGAGGTGTGGAGTTGAGGATGGGACACACCAAAGACATGTCCTGAGATCTTTGGCTCGCAAGATGGGTCTAAGGGGCTAAGAGATTTGGAGTTTGGTCCCAGCTCTGTTGGTGGGATGCAGCCTGTGGACATCTGTGTCTCATAATTCTGGATGGGCAGCATGGGAGAGGAGGCCACCCAGCCCTGCAGAGAAAAGCAGTCCTCTATTTTCCTGGGTCATCAAATGAGCCGTAATCTGGGAACAAAAGACGATTAGCCATGGATGCCTGTGGACCAAGCCGGCTGTTCTCACCCCAGAGCCTAACAAGTTCTCTAGTCTCAAGGCCCCAAACTTGCTTCCCAGGATTGTTGTTTTGATCCCTTCCCTACCCCTACCCTACCCTATTCTTTTTTTCTGACAGTTTTTATCTGTGGGTGATAAAGTTATGGATGATTTTTATTTTCTTCTTTCTGCTTTACCATGTTTTTGGATTTTCTGCCATGAAAATACATTACCCTGTCACCAGGATAAAAAACACAATTTTACACAAAGAACTATGGACCAAAAAAGCAGCAAAGGCATTTTTTTATGACTCCCCAACAATAATTTAATGGAAACAGACACAGTGCTCTGTAATATTTCTTGAGTAATTTCTTCTCTTTCTTCTGGTGGTCCAAATCTGAACAGAGATCAAGATGACAAAAAGGGCTCCGTTCTTCTTAATCCATTGTTGATCAGGCTGCCAGCCAGTTCTGGAGGCTGAGTAGTCCAAAATCAAGGTGCTGGCAGATTCTGTGTCTGGTGAGGGCCTGCTTCCTGGTTCATAGATGGCTGTCTTCTTGTTGTGTCCTCACATGGTGGAAGGGCTACCCCTACCCTGTTCTTAAGACCTTCACACCCCCTCTGCAGCCACTTTGGAGTGGTTAAAATAGTACATTCAGCCTATCTGGTATTGATTGCCTCAGTTCCAAGTGCTCCTTTAATATATTCTCAATGATAAGCGACAAAATTCCTTTAAACATTTCTCCTTTCAATTGAGCATGATTTTAAGCTCTCAGTAGAATACTCTGGAGGGCCACTGCAGAAGACAAAGGGTTCCTACAATTTCTAGCTTGCGGGGAGGGTTTTGCAGTGGATTCCTACCCCGGCCTCAGGTACCTTGCAGCTTCAGCCCAGTGATGACTTTTCCATAACCCTCCTGAATCCAAAGTGCCTTTGTGGCCTGCACACAGTTGCCTATGGCCTGGAGAGTTCCCTCTACAAGTCCATGTGTGATCCTGGTAGTCTGAAGGCTACTTGCCTCACTAGTGCCCCATCTCCTACTACCCATGACACTGTTTGCTGAGGGCCTGCTTCCCCTATGCACATGTACTCTGAAAGAATGCTTCTTGCTTGCCCAAAAACTCCAGACCAGCCCCACCCTGGCTAAACCATCAAACTTCCCTGTTTTCCAGGGGCTGAACTATATATGTTTTCCAAGTTTAGATCACTTCCAATTTTGTCCTTCCTTGGGTATTTATGATAAAACTATAGCTAACATCATACTTAATGGCAAAAGACTGAATGCTTTCCCCTAATATTAGGAGCAAGAAAGGATATCCACTCTTACCATTCAGTATTGTACTGGAGTTTCTAGCCAGTGCAAACAGATAAAAATAAAATTAAAGAAATTAAAAACAGGGGATTAGAAAGAACTAAAACTGTGTTTATTTGCAGATGACACGATCATCTATATAGAAAATCCAATGCAATCGACAAAGAAAAGCTGTTAGAATCAATTTACTTTAGCATTGTTGCTGGATACAAGATCAATATACAACAATTGCATTCCTATATGCTATCTATGAATAATCAGAAATTGAAATAGAAAAAAATAATACCATTTACAACATCATAAAAAATATCAACCATTTAGAGATAAATCTTGCAAAAGTTATGAAAGATTTGTTCAATGAAAAGTGTATATTGGTGAGAGAAATTAAAGGAAACCTAAATAAATGAAAAGGTGTGAGTTGATCCTCATTATTTGCGGATTCTATATTTGCAAATTCGCATACTAGCTCAAATATATTCTTAATACCAAAATCAATAATGGTAGTGCTGTTGCAGATACTCACAGACATGCACAGGGCAGCAAAAAATTTCACTAGGCTGTTGCACCTATTCCCAGCTGAGGTCAAACAAGGTGATTCTCTGTCTTCTTATTTCAGCTCTCATACTATAAACAAGTGTCCTTTCCACATTCTATTTAGTGTCACATTCTTCACATTTGTATCTTATTGGAGACTTTAAAATGGCCCCCAACCATAGTGCTGAAGTGCTGTCTAGTGCTCCTTTGTGCAAGTAGGCTGTGATGTACTTACTGAGAAAATTTGTATGTTACATACATAAACTTCATCAGGCATAGATTATAGTGATTATTACCATTTGCAACAACAATATGGTGAACCTAGAGGTCATTATGCTAAGTGAACTAGTCAGACTAAGGAAGACAAATACCATATGATTTCACTTACATGTGGAATCTGAAACAAAATAAACGACAATCAAAACAGATTTTTCTCATAGATACGGAGAACAAACCTAAAGTTGCCAAATGGTAAGGAAGTTGGGGGGACTAAGTGAAAAAAGTGAACAGATTAATAAGTACAAATTGGAAGTTACAGCATAGTCATAGGGGTATAAAAAATAGCATAGGAAATATAGCCAATAATATTGTAATAACTATGTATGGTGCCAGGTGGCTACTAGACTTATTTGGGAGGGGGATCAATTTAAGCTAATATATGTCTAACCACCATGCTGTACACATGAAACTAATATAATATTGAATGTCAACTCTAATTGAAAAACAAAAATTTTTAAAAAGATTATGTATTGAGCAGATGATAAAAATGTAGTGACCAGAGGAACCTAACCCTGCAGTTCCCGTAGGAGCAATGGTTCAGTATTTATTAATTCAGTGTTCATGGAGACTTTATAGAATATAACTACCAGAAATAATGAACATCAACTGTACTTTGTATATGGGTCAGAAAACTCAATATTGTTAAAATGACAATTCTCCCCAAATCGATCTATGGATTCAATGCAATCCCAATTAAAACCCCAGCATACTTCTTTGTAGAAACTGACAAGCTGAATTTAAAATTCATACTAAAATTTAAAGGACCTAAAATGGTCAAAACAGCTCTGAAAAATTAAACTAAAGGGGCTAACACTATCTGATTTCAATAATTATTATAGATACAGTAATAAGAACAGTATGGCATAAAGATAAACATATGGATCCACAGAACAGAATAGAGTCCAAAAACAGACCATACATAATTGGATCATTGATTCTGTACAAAGTTATGAAGGCAGCGTGGTGCTTGCCTGGGCAGCACATACACTGAAGGCAGTGCAGTAAACAAAGGCTAGCCTTTTTTTTTTTTTTTTTTTTTTTTTTTTTTTTTTTTTTTTGTGGAGTGGTTCCCTGGCTGGGAATCGAACCCAGGCCTCAGTGTTGAGAGTGCTGAAGCCTAGCCACTGCACCACCAGGGAACTCCCTTTTTTTTTTTTTTTTTAAATTGTGCTGGGACAACTGAGTAAATATAAGAGAGAGAAAAAAACCCTGCAATTTATGCCTCACACTGTATACAAAAATTAACTCAAAATGGATCATAGACCTAAATGTAAAACAATACTATTTCTAGAAGAAAACACAGGAAATAATCTTTGTGGCAAGTATCTCTTAGATAGGCCACCAAGAATACAGTCCATAAAAGAACAAATGGATACATTGAACTACATCAAAAGGTAAAACTTTTGTACCTTAAGACACTTAGGAGAATAAAAAGACAAAACGGGCTGGAAAAAAATCTTTATAAAGTGTCTATTTAATAAAGGATTTATATCCAGAATAAAGAACTCTCAAAACTGAACAGTAAGAAAACAAACAATCCAATAAAAAAATGGCAAGGGATTTGAATAGACATGTCACCAGAGAAGATAAACATAAGGCAAATAGCACATGAAAAGATGCTCGACATTATTTGTCATTATGAAAAATTAAATTTAAAAAATGTTTACATTTAAATTAAAATACCAATGAGATATCACTACACAACTAATAGAATGGCTAAAATCGAAAAGGCTGACCATGGCAATCTGGGTGAGTACATGGAGGCAATGGAACACTTATATGCTGCCAACAGGAATAGAAAATGGTATGACCACCTTGGAAACACTTGGACAGTTTCTTAAAAATTCAAGGTGCACTCCCCATATGACTCAGCCATTACACATAGGTGTTTACCCAAGAGAAAAAGAGATACACATCTCTTACATGAGTATAAGACTTCGCGAATATTTGTTAACAGCTTTATTTGTAACAGCCCTAAACTGGAAATAATCCACATGTCCATCAACACACCGACATGTGGATAAACAAACTGGGACCTATCCATACAAGGGAATGCCACTCAGCAACAAAATAAGAATGAACTATTGATACACACAACGTGGACAAATCTCAAAATAACTATGCTGAGTGAAAGGAACCAGACATAAAAGCGTGCAAACGCGTGATTCATTTATATAAAGCTCTAGAAAATGCAAATTCGGCTACAGTAACTGAAAGCAGACCAGTAGTTGCCAGGGGCTGGTGAAGGGCTGGGGGGAGGATTACAGAAACAAAGTGAAAAGGTACGAGGAGACTTGTGGGGTGGCGTGTATGTGCACAATGCTGAATGTGGTGGTGGTTTCATGAGTGCGTACATACAGCGAAGATTAGTAAATTGTACACTTCAAGTATACTCACGCAATTGGGTCTCCGTCAACTATGCCTCAATAAAATTGTTATACACAACAAGGCGGGAGGGTTGGGGGGACATAAGAGTCAGCTTGGAGGGACTCCCCCAGGGCAAAGTTGGAACATCCAAGAGAACGATGATGACAGGGGATTTGTACACACTGAATAGGAATAATAGAAGAGATGAGAACTTTCCTTCACAAAGAATCTAGAAAGCATAACAGAATTAGGAGCATCTCCATTTTGCAGCCACGAAGGAAATAATGAATTCAGAAAAGGTATCAGTAGCTGCTAAAATCACCGAGTGAGACTGTGAGGGGCGTGGAAGTCACACGGATAGTCACACAGTCTCGAAAATACGATTCACTACACAGATGACCTGTCACTTACAAAGGGAGAGCTTCACTTTACAATAGAGGGATCTGCTGGATCCACTCGAATCAAATGATCACATTTAGCATCACGAATGACAGGACAAACTGGCACGATGCCCTCCTTATGTAACGCTCCAGCGAGGACGCGACCTCACCTCTGTAGTGTTACTGCCCAAAATGTTCCACCCGCAGCTAATCACGAGGAAACAATCAGATACGCCTAAATGGAGGGACATTCAACAAGACAACTGGGCTGTCTCAAAAATGTCAATGTCATGAAAGCAAAAAAAAAAAAGGAGCATGGATAGTGCCATGGCCACTATTCATTCTAGATCAGACACTAAAGCAGTGTACCAACCAAATGATGTGTCTAATCCTTGATGGAAAAAAAAGGTAAAAATAGAACAGCTATAAAGGACATTATCGTGCATTTGGGGGACTCAGAATGTGGGTTATATGATGGTAGACTATGGACTGTATGCTGATTACACCCTAACAACGGGTGATGCGAGTATTGTGACCATGTTAAACGTTCTGATTATTTTAGTGTTCGGTGCTTTTGTTGTATAGAAGAGTGCCCTTGTTTTGGGGTGATACATAGGTATCTGCTGAAGTATTTAGGGGTGACATGACAGCTAAACCTAGCCCTCTCTTCTCTCTCTCTCCCTCCCTCTCTCTTTCTCCTCCCTCTGCCCGGAGAGAGGCAGGCGGAGAGGGAGTGCATGCGAAGGGTACATGGGGTGTTGGCTGCATTTTCTTCTAACCTTCCTGTGGGTATAAGCATACTCCAGTTAAACGGGGAAGGAGAACGGGCGTGGGCATTTGGCCCAGAGGGCTCTTTGCAGCTTGGAGAGTCAGCTTGGGTCTCAGACCACCAGGCGGCACCTGGGCCTCTCCCGCCCTGCCGCCCACCCAGAAGCTTCCCTGGCCCCTCTGCAGCCCCGTAACTGTGTCTGCCCGGGGAGCTGATAGCAGGGAAGCGGTCTGCTCTGGCCGGGGCCCTCCCCCTGCATCCTCCCTTGTAGAGCCCCCTGCCCCTTGGAGTGGAGCTCAGAAGAAAGCGGGGCCAAACTGCAGGGAGGTGCAGCAGATGTGGAGAAGCCCTGCAAGTGACAGGTGGCTGCTGTCCTCTCGGCCTCCTGCAAGGGCTTCAAAAGGTACGAACCACCCCCTCGGTGCATAGATGGCTGACGTGGTGTAGGCTTGCTTACAGGGCAGCTTCGCCCTGCAGTAGCTTCCATCTCACTGAAGGTAACAACTGAAGTCCCACCGTGGCCTACAGACCCTTAGCCTGCCTCTGTCCCCTCCCTGGGTCACCTAGTCTCACCTCACTCGCACCGTGTGGTCTGGATGACACACATCATGGCACTCCTGCCTCAGGGCTTTTGCACTTGTCTGCTCTCCTGAAATCCTCCCCGCCTCCAAATCTACTCAGCTCTCTCCTCCTCCTACCTTTCCTGCTGGCCTTATTTTTATTTTTCTCCTGCACACACATCACCATCTCACATACCATCTGCTTGTCCTGCTTAGTGTCCATCACTCCCATTAGAATGCCAGTCCCTGTCCTGATCACTGCTGTACTGGCACACCTAGAAGAGCACCTGGCACATAGCAGGTGCTCAATAAAGATTTCTTGAGTGACTGACTCCAAAGCCTAGTTTCTGCTTTCCTTTGGACAGTGGTGTGCGTGCATGCCTGCGTGTGTGTGTGTGTGTGTGTGTGTGTGCGTGCGCGCTGGGCAGGCTGGGGTGAGGGGTGGTGAGCCAGCTGGGCCATCGTCCTAAGACTCATTTCCTGGGGTTTAGGCAGAGTTCTCAGAGAGCTGGGTGGATGCCGTGCGCAGCATCAACACGTTATATAATCTGGCACCGGGAAGGGGTGAGAGGGGCTGGCAGGGCCTCTATTCTGTGTTTGCTCAGAGAAGCATCCCCAGGCCACATCCCCAGCTGCCAACCCTTCAGCTTTGTGCTCCCTAATCGCCCCGACAGAACCCACTGCCCATTCACCCCGCCCACTTGTTCTGAACGAAGCTGCACGCACGGACGCCCGGGGCCTGGGAGCAGGTCGGGCGCTGGGATGTCCTGGACGCTGGCTGTTGCCAGAGGCTTGGCCTCACCTAGGCCTTGGTGACCCTGCGAGGTCGAGCTCACCTGTCCACCTGCCCACACATGCCCGGGGCTCCAGGTGCTCACTGGGACTCTGCCCACTGACCTTTCCTGTGCTGGGACTCATGGCCGGAGCTTCCTCAGGGAGCACAGCCCAGTGCCTCAGACCTCCTCTTACCCACAGAGTGACCCAGGGCAGGTCAGGGGGCTCTGCCAGCCTCAGCGACTCATACTGGTAACGGACCTCACACGGCTATGGCATATAACTCACAGCAGGGGCCTGGATCCCTCTCAGAGGTCAGCCAGTGAGGGCTGCTGGTACAGTCCCAGTCGTGGAGGGGCCGCTCTGAGCCAGGCGTCCGCTTCCCCGGGCCTCAGAGCCGGTGCAGGGAGACATACGCCTACACGAGCACGCGTATGAAGCAGACAGCAAGTGCTTTGCAGGAGAGAATGGGGAGGGGCAGGGGGCAGGGTGGGCTTCCCTGCAGAGGGGACATTGGAGCAGGGGCCTGACGGAAGTGAGGGGTGAGCCAGGCGGATGGCTGGGGCTTGGGGAGCAGCAGGTGCAAGGGTCGTGCGTGGAGGGTCGGAGGGGTTGGAGGCAGGGGGGCTGCAGCAGAGCAAGAGAGAGGCGTCGGACCAGTGGACCATTGCAAGGCCATTTCCCCCCAGGGGCCCAGGGAGACCTGGGAGGGTGGGCCAAGTGAGAGGCTCCAGCTACCATTTTCCAAAAGTCCCTTGGCTTTCACGTTGGGAACAGATTTGAGGTGGGGGCAGTTGGGGGCGCAGGGAGGGGGCCAGGAGGCCAGCACCATAACGCTGGGAGAGCGGGCCGTGCCGAGCCAGGCCAGCAGGGGCAAAGGTGTGGCAGGTGGCTGGAGTCCGGGAGATTCTGAAGGTAGAGCCACCAGGATTGGCTGGCAGGCTCGACGAGGCGGAAGAGGAGAGTGGAGTGTCAGGACAGAGGCAAAAATGACAACCGTGGACTCCTACCCCCTTCTCTGGTCATCTCTAAAGGCTGCACACCATTGTCCTCATTTTAAAGAGAGAGGAACTCTGACTTGAACCAAGGGCTGTGTGGCTCCACCTAGGTGTGGACAGAGGGCTGTCACCCCCTCTCTCGGCGGTAGTCCCTGTGCAGACAGGCTGTGGCTCAGGCCAGCACTCACCCATCTGCGCCTCAGACTCTCCCTCCCGGTGCACACAGCATTTCCTTGGAGAGAACGCTGCGACACGCCGATTCCCTATCATGTAATGGGGCTAGTGAAACCTCCAGGCCCCCCAGCCACCTGTGCCGCCGCCACCTGCCCAGGGCCGCACCCAAGGACACTCACCCCTGCACCCAAGAGCACCACAAAGTCAACAGGACTAGACGTGGAGCTGACCTCCCCTCCACGGCCAGCCTCCCTCATCCTCTCTCTCCCGTCTCTGGGGGTCAGGACACCATGCCTCCCCCTGCACCCAGCAGGTGTTCACTTACCCCCTCCCCTACCTGCCATAGCCTCTTGGGCAGATGAGAAAAGCCAGGGCACAAAGCAGTAAAGTGACTCTCTGGGATTCGAACCCAGGTGACCCTATGCTGGAGCCCGCCTCTGCCCTCCCCACCCACCCCCAGTCAGGACTGCGGGGAGGCTGAGGCCCGAGGAACACAGAAATTCCTTGACAAACATCCATTCCCTCCCCTCTGCCTTTACATGCAGGACTGCCACCGGGAACGACACTGATGTACCCAAACTCGGTGAGGCCCTGTGCTTGTGTCCATTTCACAGATGAGAAAACCAAGGTCAAGAGCGGTTGCGTCAGGAGCCAGTTATGCACAACTGGAAAGCGGCAGAATGGGATTGAACTTGGGTCTGTGTGACGCCAGAGCTCGTGCCGACCTAGAGGAAGCCAGTCTCTTCAACACCACTTCCGTGCGACCATGCAATGTGCAGGGCCGGGCAGGAGGTGCCAGGAGACCCCGGCTGTCTGCAGCACCGGGCCGCGGAGGAGAAATCGAATCCGAGGCTTACGCTGCATTTGGGGTTTTCTTCTGGATGAAAAAGCAGTTCATTATCGAGATGGCCGCCGCATTCTGCCTCCTGAAACATCAATAGCAGAGGTAATTGGGGGTCTCTGTCTGGCCGCTCAGCCCCTGAAAAGGATTTTCAGGGAGATTTCAGTCAGGAGCACTGAATTCTACTTGGAATGTAAAATGCATGTGTGAAGTGTTTTCTCTGAAGTGGGACTAGGTAATTGATTTTTTTTAAAGACGGCGACCTTTCTGGGCTCTGGGAAATGCTTTCAGGTCCCTTCCTTAGTTTTCTGTGTATAAAGACAATTATCTCAGGTCAGCTCTCCATACAGGAGATGGGACTCGCTAATTCTGCACAACAAATGTTTCACTGTAGCTTTTCCTTCTTGCAAGAAGGATTATTGTGTCAACTTGATTCGCATCAGAGAGAAAAACCAGGCCCTCCTTCAGCAGTGGACTGAGGTAGGAGGCTCCAGAGGGATTGGAAGGCCCCAGCTCTGCCTCCACCAACTGCCTACTGCGGGAGGGTCACTTGCCCTCTCTGTGCCTTCGTTTCCTATCAGGACAACAGTGGTCATCACAGTCCCCTCCCCCCATAATCCCCTCCCACGGTAAGTGGTGAAAGTGGCCACACATCATCGCCTCCCTCCCCATGTGACCTTTGATGGTTCCCCCCTCCCCCTGACTCTGGGCACGCCCATGTGACTCGCGCTGGTGAACAGGACACTAGCACATGTGACACAAGCAGAGGCTTGCAAAGCGCTGGTTGCTCTTTGGGACTCTGAGACCAGGAATGAGCCTGAGTTAGCCCACTGGAGGTTGGGGGGCCACATGATACAGGGACGGGCCCCCAGACCGACCAACCTGTGCAATGCCGGCCAGGTACGTGGGGCCATTCTCGATCATCCAGCCCCAGTGAGCTGGTCTAGGCCAGAACCCCCCAGCAGACCGTGAGGACTTTGAGAAGTAATTGCTTGTTGTCGAATCCACTAACTGAGGAGGTCGTGTTTTTGTCGCACAGCGATAGCTAACTGATGCATCGCTTCTTCGCCTTGTATCCAGTAAGTTCTTCGATATTTGAGTAAAGGGGGAATTTATTGGGAGATTTTGGGGGGCAACAGAATTGAGGCAAAGGCTAGAGAGTGGGGCTTGGAATCGGGCAGGCGCCAGAACAGCAGCTACCAGACGGTCAGGGCCCGGCTGTGGGGCGACCGCCTGCACCATGAGACCTTCCGTCGCTGCATCGTCCACTCAGCAGCCGGAGTCCCCGCAGCTGCACGAGCTCGCGCCTCGGTGTGTCAGCGTGCTGAGAAACAGGCCCCGAGGACAAGAGACCCACGGGGCAGTGGGACAGCGTGAAGCCTTGGGACGGGCGCTCTGTGCGAGTGCGTTCACCTTGGGGCTGGCTTTGGCCTCCGCCAAGGGGCCGGGCGGCGCGGCGCGTTCTGGATTGACCGCGAAGGCGCGTGGTGATGCGCGGGGAGCACTGAGAATGGCCCGCGCGGTCAGAACGCACTCGGGCAGCGTGGCGCGCGGTATTGTCACTGTTGTTGTTGCATTGTGCAGTGGGAGGGGGACGCTACAGACATTATCTTGAGGGATTTGTCAGATCACTAGATGCAAATGTGGGACAGGTAAATTCCCAAAAGGAAATCGGGGTGCTGTTAGGAAGGGGAGGGTGGGTCCTTGGTGAGCAAAAATAGTGAATGTCCCCGCTGGGGGCTTGGTCCTTCCTGCTACGAGCCGAGTGTCATACAGGGAGACAGAGACAACTGCCGGTGCTTGCACCCGGGCCTGACCTTCGTGGGCAGGGGCTGGGGGAAGGCTGGCACCGCATAAGGGAGCTGATGAACAGCACGGTGACTCCTGCCAGCACCACGTCCGAAGACGGATACGGAAGAAAGGGACAGGGTGCTGCTTAGGTCGCACCCTGGGATGAAAGAGATGGTCGTGACACTGGTGTAAAGGGAGTGATTTAGCATCTTATTAGCCGCTGCTTGATGTATGCAGAGGCCCTCTGTACTCCATCCATTTTATTTGGGCCTCACGAGGAGGCCCAAATGTTTCTGAAAAATTGCTGGCCCATTCCGCACCTTAATCACATCAATATGAACACAGGCTCATGGAGGGGAAGGGACCTCCCCAAGACGCTCCGCAAGGACTAGGAGACAGGGCCCCTCCTTCCGCACCCAGGGGCTTCCTAGAGGAGGGGGAGGGGAAATAGCACACTCTCAGGAGTATCAGAATTCCACTTGTGAGCTCAGCTTCTCTGTCGCCTCCCCTCTGAGGCCCCTGAAACCCTTCTGTAGACATCTGAGGCTCCAAGGAGTCCCACCTTCAAGCCACAAGCATGCACACAGGTAAATGATGTCTTGGAATATACAGATGAGACTGGAATCCTCGCTTTGCCCCTTACTTGCAGTATGACCTTGGGTTGGTCACTTGACCTCTCTGATCTGTCTGCATCGTCTCTCTAGTGTCTTGTTAAGCCCCCTTCCCTTTGCTGGGTCCCAAGCCTGATGACAGATCAGGACTCTTCATTCCAGCCTCTCCTAGATCTGCCTCTTGAGAGGCATGGCAACTTATGGAGTCCCCAATGCAGGGCCTGCCCCCTCCTCCCTCCCAGCCTCTGTGGAGGAGAGAAATCCAGGAGGCCACTGGCAGCCCCCACAGCCCAGAAATAGCAGGCCAGCTGGTAGGCGGCTGACCTCTGGGGCTCAGGGTCTGAGCGGAGGCTGTTGCCTAGCAACAAGCACCGTCACACACGGTGGGTGGCCAAGGGTTCCGGTGGTGGCCCACATCATTAGCCCGGACTAGATCTGCCTGGGTGCTGGTGAAGGCAGGCAGAATATCCTTGGAGGCTTGGAAGAAAGCATCCCTTTGCAGGGGCATTTCTGTGTGGTCCCCTAGCACCCCCTAGAATTACACAGGTACCACAGGTAGTTATGATTATCTTTAAACCCAGCAAGAACTCAACAAATAGGGACCATCCATACAGGTAAGGACACTGAGGCTCAGCCTGGCCCACTGTCTTGCTGGGTCAGCCAATAGCCCTTCCGCCGCAGCCTGAAGAGAGCAAGGGCATAGGGGATGGAGGTGCTAGGTGGGTTTGCTGAGAGGTGGGCGATGAGGAGACAAAGAGAGATGGGCCTGATACCTCCCAAGTCCTGGTGACATGTCCAGGGTACGACTGAGTAGAGGTGGCAGTCCCAGGGGTGAGCTGGTCAAGGCCCTGAGCTACATGGGGTGGGGCTGGCCAGCATGGCGCCTGGGCCGTGGCTCCGGGAGGCAGCCCCCACTGTGGACACACTCAGGATCAAGGCTCTAGAAGCACTGAGCATCTGGATAGGGACCCGTTTCTTCAGACACCGCCTCATCCCTTCCTTGGCCAATCCAGCTTGGATCTTCAAGGAGTGCTTCAGGGTAAGGGACAAATCCCCCTGTGCTCTGCCTGGGACAAACCTCAGGCTCTGGCTCCCAGGTCTCTGCTTGCTGTCCTTGTGACCCTCTGCAAATGGGTCCACCGCTCTGGGTGTTCCGAGGATTTCTCCTGAAGATGCCTCATAATGTACCGGTATCAGTATCCTTATTCCTGAAGACACTGAGACTCAGAGAAGTTAAGCAACTTACTCAAGCTCACACAGCTGGGAAGGGCAGGGCTGAGATTCAAGGATATTTATTCTAGTTACCTATTCCTGCACAGCACACCACCCCACAACGTGAGGACTGGAAACAGCCACCCGCACTGTGTGCATGAACGGCGGCCTGGGCCCGGCCTGGCGGAGGTGGCTCAGCTCTGCTCGTGCTGGCATTGGCTGGGCTGGCTCCGGGGCCGGGGCCGGGACCTCCTGGCGCTCCCTCCCTGCTCTGTGCTTGGTGCTGGCTGTCCGCTCAGATGCCAGCTGAGCGGCTGGCTCTCTGTGGGCCCCGGGCTTCCTCACGTCATGGTTTCTGGGTTCCAAGACTGAAGAGTCCTGAGAGAGAGCCTGTGTCCCAAGCCCGTGTTCTCCCCCTAGGAAGGACTGAAAGCTCAGAGGCAGGGAGCTGCCTGGAGCCGCCAGGTCGACATATGGGATCGAAGCAGAATGTTCTGTCCATGAACCGTGGGGAGGCCTGGAGGGCAGGGCGAAGCAGCTGCTCCAGAACCTCTCTCCCAAAGGCAGAGGAGGGGTGAGGGACTGCCCCCCCCCCCAGCTGGTCAGACAGGCCTGGGAGCTGAGACAGAAGCCTCAGGCAGAAACTGGCCTTTAAGATGCAAAACTGCTCCTGACACAGCTGCCCCTGCTAGGAAGTCAAGCCCCTTTTCAGGGCAGGAACCCAGGAGGGCCCTTACTTCTTCCTGTCACCCCCATAGCCAGCGCCTTGTCCAGATACGTAGGACATGCTCCTCCCCTCAGCAAAACAGGAGCCCAGCCACCACAACTGCGGGACCGTGGTAGTAGCCTCCTGCAGTCTACCCTGCCCAGTTCCAAATCACTTCCCACGTAGCAGCCAGAGACGTTTCAAAACTCTAAACCGAACACCACAAAGCTGCCAGGCTTGGAGTCTGGGGACTCCTCAGCCTTAGACAAAAATCAAACTCCCCAAACTCGAAGCCCTACAGACGTCACTGTCAGCCCTGTGCCGGGGGGTGGTCCCCCACACCCTTGTTTGACTGATCCCTTCTCGTGCTTCTGGTCTCAGCTTCCACGCCGCCTCCTTGGAGAGGTGCCTCTGACCACCTCTCTGAGTGAGTCCCTCCCCTTTCCCTGAGGTCATCTTCATCCCCCTGCGACGTCACTCTAGCTGTTGGCCTGCCTTTTTCTTTGTCTCCCCGCTACCCAGCCCTGGTCTCCGGAGAGCAAGGACCACATCCAGCGGGCTCACTGCGTGGCGTGGAGCAAACCCGTAGTAAGCACTAGTGAATGAGTGAGAGTTGAATGAATAAATGCACGCATCGACTCACACATTCTCACTCCGGGCACTCCATCACATGCTCAGCCCGTCTCCACACTCGCAAACACACACGCTCATCCACGCCTGGAGCACTCATTCAGACATTCCCAGACTCTTCCCACAGCTGAGCTCCCGGGCGCTCCCGGCTCTGTAAGGAGGGGTGCTGCCGCCCCCTTCTGGCCGGCTGAGGAAGTGCAGTCAGGTTTTGGCCGCCCACCTGAGGCTAACGAAACTCTCCTTCCACATTCCAGGGTGATGCCCGCCAAGACGGGGTCTCCGTATAATTTCTGAGCCTCTCCTCTTTACCCGGGCATGTGGCCAAGGACCTGGACCTCAGGATGCTCTAATTACATATGTAGAAAAAATGGGGGAAGGAAGAGAAGTGGGAAGTCAGATGGCTAACCTCTTCACCTCTCCAAGCCAAGTGTCAGGGTCACTGTCACAGGCCTGGCACAGCAGGCGAGCAGTCGGCGTTTGTTCTTTTCGTAGGTTTGGGATGAGATGTAAAGGGCTCTGAATGCCAGGATGAATGAAGCCCTGCATTTTATCCTGTAGTTCACAGGGAGTCCTTGCGAGTTTTTGAGCAAGGGAGGGACAGAATTCAGAACTATGCTTTGGAAAGATAAACCAGACCGTGCTCATTCATGTGCCCACGTGTGCATTCATTCATTCACTTATTCATTTGTTCCTCTAACCAGCTCTGGGAATCCACATCGACCAGACAGAGCTGATGGTGGCCTCTGTGGAACGTGGTCTGGTGTAATATGCATGGGAGCGGGAGATTCGGACACAGAGGGACATCACCCCAGTTCTCGGCATGGTAAGTCCTGGGGTGATGGGAGACTGACATGAGAGCCTCAGCTCCTGCCCAGGTAAGTCCTGTAGCCCCTTCCAGCCCACCTGACTCAAACTGCATCAGTTGTTGATTTTTTTTTTTCTGGTCTGGTCAAACAGATGCAAATAGCATGCAAATATATACAAGAGGTCCTAATGCAGCGTATGTTAAATAAATGTATTATGGTCTGCCTGCTGCAATTACAAACTCAGCATTTAGGATGTGACCAACATGAAATACTGAACTGATTTTAGTATCAGACAGTATAATCACTTCAGAGGCAGAGGCCTGGGGACTCAGACCGTATGGGAGATGCACACATGGCAGATGTTTGTGGAAGATTCACTGTGCTCAGGAGGTAAGAAAAGAGGAGGGGACAAACGTCATTCTCAGCCAGGGCTGGAGCGTCAGTCCGTCCTTTGAAGAAACAGGGACTAGGAGGTAGATGTCCTGGGTGGTAGTCCTTGCCTGGGCCGCTTGGTGGCTCTGTACCTTCCAACTCATCACTTCCCCGATTTGTTTTCTCATCTCTACAATGGGTACAATGACAGGGAAGCATGAAAGAGACCATGGAAGGTGCCTTCACTTAGGGTTCCCAGTAGTTGAGCCTGCGACAAGGATTCCTGTGAAAGTAAAGGATTCATTATCATCTCACATATCATATCATAGCATAACATATATCATACATATCATTTATTATAATAAGCTTACTGTGAAGCATTCCCAGGACAGCTGGTAGAAGATGGGAAATCAGGACAAGGAATGGACGAAGGCCAAGCAAGGGTGTGTCATCTCCAAGTCCCACATTGGATCAAGCCTGCAGCAGTGCACTGGAGATTGTATAGGTCGCACCTCAGACTTGTCCCATTGGGGTGGGGACAAGGGAGCTAGGGAATTTCGACTCCTGGGTCATCAGTAATTGGAGGAAGTAAGTCCCCTTCTGGAGGACACACATGTTCAGGCACTTCAGCTCTCCATAACTGCAGCCCACAAGCAGCCCTCTGAAAGATAGGCTGGCTGCTGGGGGTGGGAGGCAAAGCATACTGGGAGCCGGTCGGTGTTCGAGGGTTCATCTCTGACCGAAGGGAAGTGCTCTGTAAACTGTGACGTGCTGTACCAGGCAGGGAGGTGGCAGGTGGCAGGAAGTGGCATCTTCATGTGGTCTCCTTTCTGAGCTCACTGATGACCCTCAGGCAGGTGATCTCACCCCTTTGGGTCTGTTTCTTCCTGGGCAAAGAGAGCAACAATGAACACGAATCGTCTTGAGGGTAGGAAGAGTTGAGAAAGGATAACTATTGTGGTGGTGAGACTAGGAGAGCAGGCCCCTCAGATGGTGCTGTGAAAGTGTAAATTGGTATAACCACCATGGAAGGCCGTGGCAGTATCTATCAAAATTACAGATACACAGACACTCGACCCAGCGATTTTATTTCTAGGATGTTATCCTACATATTTATTTGCACGCACATGAAACAACATGTCTGCAACTTTATTCATTGCAGCACTGTAATAGCAAAGAAATTAAAATAACCTAATTGTTAAATAAATTATGTATACTCATATAATGAATTATTCTGCAACCAAAAATAGTGGGTGGTGAGGAAGTGCTCTCTGTACTGTTATTGGATAATTCTCAAGTCCTCTAAGTTACAAAAAGCAAGATAAATAAAAATAAACTAAAAATAAGGATTAAAAACTGTGTACGAGATTTATTTAACAAACTCTTGTACAGCCAGATATTGTCTTAGATGCTCCATAAATGCAAATTCACTTAGTCCTCCTAACGATCTTATGAGAAAGGTGTTATTATAATGTCCATTTTGTGGGTGAGAAAACTGAGGCACAGAGAGGTTAAGTAACTTGACCAAGGTCAGGAAACAAGTAAGCAGCAGAACCAGGATTTGAAAGGTGGACAATCCTAGCCTTTTTTCATCACTATACTGCATCACCTCTTCCTAGTGGAGATTACTCCTAACCAATCAGGATAACTCAATCTTCCTGGCCAGTGATTGGTTTGAGAAGAGCACATGCCCCACTTCTGACCAATGAGATGGGAGGGGTTATCTGCTGGGGGACCTCTAGGCAAAGTTTTCTCATGGATGAAAAGAGATGTCACAAGAACACAATCTCCTCTCTTCCAGATGTTTTCATCAAGAGGCTGTCAGTGGAGGCAGCCCCCTCGCCACTGGGAGGGGCTGAGCCTGAAGGAGGCCCCTGGGCGGAGAATGGAGGACTGAGAAGGCAGACGGTCCTCATAAACCCATGAAGGCGGGAAAGAAGCAGCCCCGAGGCCTCCTTTTTTGTGAGATAACAAATGTCTTTACTGCTTCAGGCAATGGTTCTCAAACTTCAGCTGGTATTAACATCATCTGTTAAAAGACAGCAGCTGGAGCCCACTCCTAGAGTTTCTGATTCAGTTGGCAAAGCCAAGAATTTGCATTTTTAACAAGTTCCCAGGTGATGCTGATGCTGGCTGGTCTGGGCACCACACTTTGAGAACCAGTTTACAGCCATACTCAACCTTTTGGCTTCCCTGGGCCACATTGGAAGAATTGTCTTGGGCCACACATAAAATACACTGACACTCACAATAGCTAATGAGCTAAAAAGGTCACAAAAAGATCTCAAAATATTTTAAGAATTTACGTTGGGCCTCATTCAAAGCCGTCCCAAGCCAGCACAGGTTGGACATCGCTGGCTGGTTTATATCATTTGGGGTTAAGCTTTTTATCCCTTGAAGCTAAAAGTATCCTGAGGCATCCTGTGACCTGGAGCTATGTGTCTTCCAAATCCTCTGGGGCCGAAAGGGTCAGGGTCAGGGGTCAGGATGGTGGAAAAAGCACCAGAACAGGAGTCCGGAGCCCAGGATACTCCATCCCTCCCTTAGGACCTTGAGTAATTTGTTTTGTTCTCTACAGGGTCGTTTCTTCATCCATAAAACAGGAAACAGGTTGGATGAGATTATGGCTAACTTCCCTTCTGGCTTTGACATTACTCCAGGATTCACCAAATGGAAGGGTCTGACCTTGGGTGCTGAGGTGGTATCAAGCCAGGTCCCTTGTCTCATGCCATCAGCTCTCTCCCTCTCTCATACCCCCGGAGACCACAGCTCATACAGCATCAGGTGCTGGGAGGCAGAGGCCCGCTCTGCAGTCATTGTTAACATAGTAAAGTTCCTGGCACAGAGCTCGTTTGGAGCCTGTGTTTGAGCTGGGAGCAGAGAGGCCGGAGCCAGGCCTCTTCCCACAGGACTTTTGTCTCCCCCGGTGGGACCTGGGAGGTGTCCCAAGCCAGCATCTCAGGGGCACAATGCCCAAGCCTGTGGGAGCCACTCCCAGGGGTTCTTAATTGAAGGTATTGGGTAAACACAGACTTGGGCACAATTTCTCCCTCTGTGCTCTATCAGTCACCGATGACTGACTTTCACCTCCTAAATGTCATTCGAATCAGCCAGGCTTTCCCTGTCTGTCTGCCCTGGCATCTTGGAACCAGTTGTAACAGGGCTTCCGTTCCAATCTTGCCCCCTTCCCCCTCATGCCCCGAAATCAATACCCAGTATGGCCTCCGGGTAAAGTCTAAACTCCTAGCACAGAACACGCTCCCCAGCCTGGCCCCGGCTACCACCCCTGGCATTCCTGGGCTCTCTACACTCTAGCCGGACCAAAGTTTGAACCAGGATGTTCCAGGCTCTCTCTCACACACACACACCTCTGAGCCTTTGCACACGCTGTGTCCCCTGGAACACAGCACTTGGCATCCTGCCTTCCTCTTGGGTCTCGGGGTGACTCCCACACCAGTAAGTCCCAGACACGTGATTTGCTGCTCCCAGTGCAAAATAAGAACGTGGGGCTCTTGTCTGAAGTGTCTGGAGAACTTCAAGATGGCAACAGCAAAACAGTAACCTAAATTTGAGGCCAGTCCTGGCTGAACCGGTTCATGGGAATACAGATTTGGGACCAGGGTTTAGTTTGGGCTGATCTCTTAGACGAAGGAAGTACAGAAACCTGACGGCTCTTGGTGGCAGAAACGAAGGGTATAGCAGAGTTACAGTGAGAGACACGGAGAGAAAGTCTCCTGAAGGCCCCTGGGGCCCAAATCTGTGCTCTGCCTTTGTCCTGGAAACTGCAGAGAAACATCTGTGTCCCTATAGGCTGACCAGACGTACTGTCTTAAACGGGACAGAAAACAGCACATCCCAGGTCGGCCTAGTCTCACTGGGCTAAGTTCAAGGTGTCAGTAGGCTGACCGTAGGCACCACATGAGCCGGGACAGGACCGTTGTTTTGTGTCCTGTTTTACATGTATAATTCTTTTTTTCCCTGAAGCTGCCTTGGAGAGGAGTGGGTCTCTTTTGTGTACAACCAAGAATTCTTGTTTATTGGAATGGGATTTTCTAAAACTACAAGACTGGAACACAAAGGCCTGTGGGCCCCAACCCCCTTTCTTATCTTCCCTAATTCAGCTTATTAAGACAAAGTGAATGAGGATCACGGCAGAGACAGGAGAACTACTTGTTGAGGCTCCCTGTGCTGGTGCTTTTGTATCTGTTATCTTATTAACTGTATCATCAGAGTTGAAGGTAAAAAAAAAAACCCAGATCCACCAGCAATGATATAGAGCAGAGCTGGATTTTAGGATTTTAACCTTGTGCAGTTGTGGGAGGTGGCGAAGGTCATCTGTTTGTGGTTGCTGCTGTGTCTGGTGTCGGGCCTGAAGTGAGGGGCAGGAGCTGAGAAGGAAAGACGACTGGGAAGCAGGTGAGAAGGAGGAAAACCGGAGCCCGCGGGGTGCGCTGGCACCCATTTCAGCCTCTCACCAACTCCAAGCCCCCATAGGAGGGTGCCGGCACGTGCTGGGGAAGGCTTTGCTGGGGAGCCGCACGTGAGCCTGGCCCCGGGCCCAGAGAACCTAGAACCGGGAGGGAAGTGGGCTCGGCAGAGGGTAAAGCCACTGCATTAACCCGTACCACGGCTGACCCTTATGGATTTCCATTTAGCCGAGAGGAAACCGAGGCTCGGGGTGACGTGGCCAAGGTCGTATGATGCGAAGGGACTGAGTTAAGAACCTGGTCACCTATCCCAAAGCAGGAGCGACTGCGGTGCTGTCACATAGAGAATGCTTGGAGTCGGGCAGGTCTGGCTGCAGGGAGGCTCTCCTCGAACACACCTCGTGGATCACTGGGCCAGCCAGCGAGATGACAGACACGGGAGCCTTGGGAGAAGTCGTTTCATGTATGCGTTTTCCGAGTTGTTTGTAGTGCTGCCAGTGTAAGCACAAGGCAAGTCCGCAAATTTAACTGTCAGATTTTGGGCACGACGGCAGCTCTGATGGCCAGCCCAGAAAAGGCGTCCCCCAACTGCTGTGGAGGGCGGACGAGGCCCTGGCGTCGGTGCCCAGCTTCCCGGGGGGAGTAGCTTGAAGGCGGCCATATGTAGCACTTTTTCTAGCATGAGTTCGTGACATTAACTGTCCGACCTCCTATATATTATACATGATACATTATACACGATATATTACATATATAAACACGGGGTCGGTGGGTAAAGCCTGCCGTCCAGCGGAACGCCAGGGATCTTCAAGACGGGCAGCAGCGCTGGGGCCTCAGTGACAGCGTGCGACGCGTTTGAGCTTGTTCAGTGCAGTCGGTCGTTGTGAGCTGCGCTTGAGGGAAGGTGTGTGCTAAGTGCGCCGTAAATCATGGGTCACGAACGACCTTGCCGTGAATTTCTGTCAGATAAAAGCATTACGGGGTGTCCTCACCCACCTTATTCGCAGGTCCTGGCACCGTGCGACTTCTGGCTCTTC
>PVJL010015224.1:0-25109 GCA_004026885.1 Lyroderma lyra | reverse complement strand
AACTATTAGAAACAATTAATGAATATAGTAAAGTTGCAGGATACAAAATCAATGTACAAAAATCAACAGCATTCCTTTATACAAACAATGAATCCACAGCAAAAGAAATGAGGGAGTCAATTCCTTTTGCTATCACAACAAAAAGAATGAAATACCTGGGAATTAACTTAACAAAGAACGTGACAGACTTATACACAGAAAACTATAAGACGCTTTTGAAAGAAATTGGAACAGGCTTTAAGATGTGGAAAAATATCCCCTGTTCATGGATAGGAAGACTTAACATTGTTAAAATGGCCATTCTGCCCAAAACAATCTACAGATTTAATGCAATACCCATCAAAATCCCACAATCATACTTTCGTGAAATAGATAAAAGAATTATTAGATTTATATGGAACCATAAAAGACCTCAAATTGCCAAAGCAATACTACATAAAAAGAATAAGGCTGGTGGCATTACACTTCCTGACTTCTATTTATATTACAAAGCATCAACAGTCAAAACAGCTTGGTACTGGCAGAAGAACAGAAATATAGACCAATGGAATAGAACGGAAAACCCAGAAATAAACCCACAAATGTACGAACAAATAATTTTTGATAAAGGAGCAAAAGACATACAATGGGGAAAAGACAGCCTCCTTAGTAGGTGGTGCTGGGAAAACTGGAAAAACATGCAAAAGAATGAACCTGAGCTGTGAACTCTCTCCGTATACAAAAATTAACTCAAAATGGATTAAACACCTTCATATAAGACCTGCAACAATACACTGTATAGAAGAAGACATTGATACTAAACTTATAGACCTAGGACTCAAGGAAGACTTCATGAACCTGTCCTCATAGGCAAGGGAAGTAAAAGCAAAAATAAATGAATGGGTCTATATCAAACTAAGAAGCTTCTGCACAGCAAAAGAAACCATCAACAAGGCAAAGAGACAGCCAACTGAATGGGAGCAAATATTTGCCAATAACGCATCAGATAAGGGTCTAATATCTAAAATATATAAAGAACTAATAAGACTTAAAAACAATAAAACAAACAACCCAATTGAAAAGTGGGCAGAAGAACTGAACAGACACTTCTCCCACGAAGAAATACAAATGGCCAGCAGACATATGAAAAAAATGCTCATCCTCATTAGCTATCAGGAAAATGCAAATCAAAACCACAATGAGATACCACCTCACACCTGTGAGAATGGCTAGTATCAACAAGACAAGGAATAACAAGTGCTGGAGAGGATGTGGAGAAAAAGGAACTCTGGTGCACTGCTGGTGGGAGTGCAAACTGGTACAACCACTGTGGAAGACAGTGTGGAGGTTCCTCAGAAAATTGGGAGTGGAGCTACCATTTGACCCAGCAATCCCCCTTCTGGGGATCTACCCAAAGAACTTGAAAACCTTTGTCCGCAAAGACTTATGTACCCCAATATTCACCGCATCGCTGTTCACAGTGGTCAAAACATGGAAACAACCAAAGTGTCCTGCGACAGATGACTGGATAAAGAAGCTGTGGTACATATACACAATGGAATATTACTCAGCTGTAAGAAAAGATGAAATATTGCCATTTGCGACAGAATGGATGGACCTTGAGATCATCATGCTTAGTGAGATAAGCCAGACAGAAAAAACAAAGAACTGTATGACTTCACTCATATGTGGAATATAAAACTGAAAGCAAAGAAAAAAAGAAATGAACAAACAAATAACCCATGGACACAATCAATAATTTAATGTTTATTTGGGGATGAGTGGGTTGGGGAGGGGAGAAAGGGGAGGGGATGGGAGAGGAGGGAGGGAAGCTAAATATAAGGAGATGGAAAGAGAAGTCACATTAGATGGTGAACTTACTATACATCAAGTTGACAATGCACTGTAGAATTGTATGCCTGAAACCTATGTAATCCTTGCTAACAGATGTCACCCCAATAAGTCTAACAATAAAAATGAATTTTAAAAAAAAGGATAATAAAGAAAGGATAGTCATTTAAACAAATGGCGCTGGAACCACTGGGACATCTCTAGGTAAAACAAAATAAAGAACTGAAATATATTGCTTAAAACAAAACAAAAGCTAATTTAAAATGGGTCATACACTTAAGTCAATGAAAGTCTTGGAAGAACATTTTCATGAACTCAAGACGAGCAAAGAGATCTTACATATAATACCAAAAGTACAATACACAAACACACAAATAAAATTGAAAATTTTGATTTTATAAATATTGGAAACTTTTACCATGAGAAAGAAACTTCTAAAAGAATAAAATAAAATGAGCCAAAGCTTGGGAAAAATATTTGTATATCAGATGATTTTTATTCAGAATTTTTTCAGTCAGCTGGGACTGCTATAACAAATACTATAAACTGCTTGACTTAAACAACGTTTATTTCTCACAGTTCTGAAGGCTGGGAAGTCCAAGATCAAGGTGCTAACCAATTCAGTTCTGGATGAAAACCCTCTTCCTGACATGCAGTTTACTGTCTTCTTGCTATGGCCTCACACGGTAGAGGAAGAAAGAAAAAATGAAAAAGAAAAAGTGCTTTCTGGTTTTTATAAAGGTACTAATCTAATCATGAGGACCCCACTGTTATGATCTCATCCAAACCGAATTAGCTTCCAAAGACTCCAACATCTAATATCTGTTTGGTAAGTGCTTCAACATATGAATTTGGGGACACTAAAATTTAATCCATAACAATACATAACACTTTTCAAAATTCAATCATGAGAAAACAACTTGATATAAAAATAGGTAAAAGATTTGGACAGTGTATTAGTCAAAGTTCTGGGAGCGGTCACTCCTTTTCCTTAAGACCTTCATCTGATTGGGTGAGGCCCACCCACATAATAGAGGATAATCTGCTTTACTTAAAGTCTACTGATATAAATGTTGATCTTATCTAAAGCATATCTTCAGAGCAAAATCCAGATGTGCTTGACTAAATACCTTGGTACTATGACCTACCCACATTGACATATAAAATTAACTATATGCAGGCACTTCTCCAATGAAAATATATAGATTGAACTAAGCACTTGAAACAATAGTCAACAACATCAGTCATTAGCAAAATGCAAATTAAACACTGAAAGACCACCACGTGCATACCTATTAGAACAGCATTTAAAATCCAACAACAAAAATAAGCAAAGCAAATAAAACAACAAAATATCACAATAAGTGCTGTTGAGAACGTGTAGCAACCTAAACATTTATGCATTTTAGAAGAGAATGTAAATGGTACAGCTACACTCGAAAGGGGCAGTTTCTTATAATCTAAGCATATACTTACCCCATGACCCAGCAATCTTACTCCTAGGCATTTAAAGAAAAAAAAACAAACAAAAGTTAGGTTAAGAACAAAAACTGTATAATGAATATTTCTATTAGTTTTATTCTCAATCACTCCAAACTGAAAATAACCAAAGTGTTCTTCAATAGGTGAAGGTTTTAATTGTGATACACCCATAAAATTAAATATTACTATGCAATAAAAAGAAATAAACTATCAGTCACACAATATGTATGAATTTCAAATTTATTATGCCTTATGAAAGAAGCCAAAACTAAAAAGTTGCATACTGTATAATTGCATGTATATGACATTCTTTAAAAGCCAGAAGTATAGGGATGGAGAACTGGTCAGTGGTTGCCAGGGGTTGAATTTGTGGAGGGAGTTGACTAAAAATTGGCATCATGAAGGAATTCTGGAAGCTGATAGAATTGCTCTATATCCTATTTGTGGTAGTGGTTACCCAAATCCATATAGGTATTAAAATACAAAACAGTGTGCAAGAAAGTGAATCTTTGTATGTAAACTAAAATAATAATAACTGAAAGTCTTTCAAAATTAGAAATCTGATACCCATCTTTTTTCCCTTCTCCTTTGTCCTGGGAATATGAATGCCAAATTGGATTCTGGCAACATGGATGGTGGAAAGTATCTGGAAATAGGCAATATACTAGCCCTGTAATATCCATTATTCAGAGGTTTTCTGTTAGTAGCACACTATTCTAAATAATATAGCTAGTATCATTTATTTATGATCCCCCAAGAATATAATAATGTATATGTATTCAATAAGTAACTACTGGAAAAATAAAGATTAATTTAATAACGTTTTAAATATTAATTATCAAATATTGTGTTCCCTAGTTTGACCAGCTATAAAATATTGTTAGAAACAATTCACTTATGAGTTGAAAGAGAAATATTTACACTGTCATTCTCTCCTGGTAAAATGAAGAATTTGGTTGAGCTTATCCTGGTTAAGTCAAGCATTGTATCTGTGAATCCATCACACCAAATAATCCATTTAACTTGTTTAAAATTATTCAATATAAAGCAATTAGACTCTCTCCTAGCTCACATTTCCAGGACTCTGACTGTACAGATCCCTGTCCATATTTTTCTGGACTGGATGACTTAGAAAAAAACTCCCATTTTAGAGATTGTGAGTTCCCAAATGTTCCTATCTGTTGCAATCTTAGAAACCCTTTTTACATTGACAAAAATAGGCAAAAAGTCAGAGGTGCTTTTATTTTGCAATAACTTTTGCCAAATCCTTTGAATCTTACACCATTTTTTTTGTGAATTAAGTTATAAGCACCTCAGACCTAAGCACTTTCTGCATCACACACACACACACACACACACACACACACACACATAGACCTGTCTCCCATATTTTGTGGACAAGTATTCTATTTAATATTTTTCATGTCCCTGTCTCCATCCACAAAACCATAGTATTTGCATAGTATTTAGCCTGTGCCAAATGAAGTATCTATCTCTACATCTCTCTCTATCTATCTATCTATCTATCTATTTCTTCAATAAGTAACAAAAACTGTAATTAAAAAGACTAGAATAGAAGAAATAAATATTGTCATGGCATGTAATCAAAGAAAGGGAAGAAAGAAGTGGACAAACGTTTTCAGCAACACATTTATCAGTTGTTTGCTTCTCACTGGGCCTTTGGTCTATGCATTTATGGTTTCTTTGGTGCCATAGCTGCTGCTGGACTCTAGAGATTAGATCTCTTTTCTGCAATAGATCAAAATTTGTTATAGTTTTGGATCAAAATCAGAAGAGCACTTTGGGGCCTTATGGTTTCTGAACTCTGACAATACGAGGATGCTGGATCAAAGTGTCAGTAGCAGAACACTGATTTTATGTGAAATGACTACATCCTGGGGAGTTGAAGGTTTTCAGAATTTTTGTGTCTGACTTTTCTAACATTATTTTAAAACTTTGATGTAGTTTAGCTGGCTCCCTTTTCTGAGTCTATATTCATCTATCACAATGACTTTTCAATAACATCTTTATGAAAAATGTTAATTCCTGAAGAAAATGAGTTTAATGTTATTTTTAAATTGGGGGACTCCAATTAAAAACTTATTGATTCAGCCAGTCAGTAAATATGAGCATATATTATATGTAAGGCAAGGTATTACAAGTAAAACATAAAATAGTCTTTTAGAAGTTTTACATCTCAGTAGTAAAGATAAAATATGTACAACAAAAATTATAATTTGAAAAGCACAATATGAAGTTCTGATTCCAGTGATTGAACACTAACTTATAGAAGACTAGAATAGAAGAAATAAATAGAAATAAAACTAACTTTTACTTCCAAGAACTGGGAAGCCTGGATTAAATATGAACCAAAAAAATCTGTTAGAAAACTCTGGGGAGCCATCAAAAAGGCAATTATATGAGGAACTAAGATACTTAGAAAAGGAACATCCAAAAAGCATTTGTTGATTTGTAGGCAGCCTCTGAAAGTCTAAGAAGCTAAGCAATGTTTTCAATTAATGAGGCTTGGGAGTTAAAAAAAAAAAAAAAGGAACCAAGTTCAAGACCCACGAGAGAGAAGGAGCTATGGTTAATATCTAAGACACTCAGTTGAGACACTTAAAGGACTACTCACTAGAAGAAAGGGTAATAACAAATAGACCAGCTCACATGTAACCAGTCAATAGTTACCTCAATCTCAAGTTGAATTAAGATGATTTTGCCCCACTCTAACTTCCTGTCAAAATAAAATAAATTGTCTTTTAAATAAAATAATATGACCTAGAGTAAAATTATTTCCATATTTTTATATGCAACTTTCCCAAAAAATCTTTAAATAAAAATATATTAGGCCATTGGTTCCCAGGTGGTATGCGTACCCCTGGGGGTACCTGCTGGGCCATTCAGGGGTACGTGAAAAATAATCTGTAATGGCAAAAAATCACATAAAGTAAAAAAATGCAAAATGTTAGCTATGGAAAAATAAATGTTAAGTTTTAATCACTGTTAATTGAAGAAACTTCGAAATTAAATTACATTAGTAAATGATAGGTGAGGGTGTGGCTATGAACCCTTCCCCCAAACTGCTCTTCTACCAATCATTTTGCACAGTTTCAGAACAGTATATTGATGATATTCCTAAAACTTCCCCAAACACATAAATACATCAGTAGCAAGACTGATCAGTTCAGCTATTGACTGAGTAAAAGTAAGTGTGTTCTCTTTAATTGTGATTCTTTATAAGTAGATTTTTTATTTAATGCTCAGCATAGTTTCAGTTATTATGGTCAGTGATTTTTTTAAGCATGTCAGTTATGGATCAGTGGTTGAAAACAGGAATAGTTAAAAAACCAAAACGTGATGTGGGTTATAACCCCTTGCCAAGTACTTCTCAACATGTGTCTGCAGCTATGAGTACACCCACACCAGGAGAGAGTGAAAAGGTGAGTGCCTTGAATACTACACAAAAGAAAAGGAAATATGCTGAATTGTATATTAAATATGAGTTTACATTTGTAGGGGATAGTAACTGTCCTAAGCATTTGTGTGTTGTAAGTGGGGAAGTGTTATCCAATGGTTGTATGAAAGCCTCTCTACTCATGCAACATTTAAAAACTAAACATCTTATGTATAAAAGCAAATAAATACCTTCTTTTTGGTGTTTAGAAAAGTATCCAACTGTTACTTTATACATGATATCATGGAAGAAAGACAATGAGAATGCAGTTGAGGCTTTATTCCATATTGTTTTTCACATAGCTAAATGTAAAAACCACACACAGCTAGAGATTTAATCTTTCCTTGTATTAAGGATACTGTTTTTTGTATGTTTGGGTAAGAACATGTCTGTAAAATCAATACTATAACTTTTTCAAACAATACAATGTCTGACAAATTCAGGAAATATCTGATGAAGTAAAGCTGTAGTAGTAGATAGAATTAGCAAAAGTAAATTCTTTTTCATCTAAGCAGATGAAAGTGTAGATATTGCTGATTTATCTATTGCTCATTATTGTGAGGTACTTGGTAGGAAATGAAATTGAGAAAAACCTGCTCCTTTGTTACCCATTGATGCAGTGTACCACAGATATTTTTAAAGCAATCAATGGATAATTCATTGAAAAGGACATTAGTTGGTTGAATTGTTGTGGTGTATGCACTGACAGAAGCAACACCAGAGGCATGCCTATGTCATGTTGTTTTATATGCTTACAGGGCTGAATTAAAGAAGTAGCTCCCCATGTACCATGGAGTTACTGCTGCATCCAAGCTTCTTCCTAGTGAACTGAAAGGCATTCTTGATGAGGTTGTAAAAGTTGTAAATTGTATTAAATTACAACCATGAAACTCCAGATTGTTTAAAGTGCTGTGTGAAGAAATGAACAGCATTCACAGATAAGATGGCTATCTCGTGGAAAAGTACTTACACAGATGTTTGAACTCAGACATGATGTCCAGCCATTTTTTGAAGATCATCATTTACCTCTTGCTTTAGAGTTTCAGGACAGTGATTGGCTTCAAAGTCTTGCATATTTATCAGATATTTTTCTAGAAATAAACAAACTCAACTTCAAAACAGTTCAATTATTATATCAAATTAACTGACAAAATTGAGTCAATGATTAAAAAACAGAACTTTTGGAAAACATGTATTGAAAGGGGTTGGCCTGAAGTTCTTGAAACTCTGTACAACTTCTTATCTGAGAATGACTTGCACCTATCCCAAAACATGAAAGAGAATATTGTAAGTCACTTGGAAGGTCTTAAAGAGTCCTTTTGTAAGTACTTTCCTCAAGATGGTAAAAAACAACTGGATTGTAGATCACGTCAATGAAGAATTCTTCAAAGAAACTGAACAATATTCAATGAAAAAGAACAGTTAATCAAACTTTCAACCAATTCTTCTTTAAATTCTGATTTTAAAAGAAAGCATCTGATTACCTTCTGGGTGGATGTCAGTGAAGAATACGAACGGCTCAGTGAGAAGGCACTCAAATACCCCTTGTCATTTGCTAATACTGAGCTAGTGGAGAGAGCTTTTTCTTCTTACACCTTCATAAAAAGTAAGTACTACAACAAGCTTAATGCAAGTCCAGATTTAAGACTGTACCTTGCATTTTTAGCCTGATTTCAAGAAACTAAGTGCATCAAAGCAAGCTCAAGAATTTCACTAACAATATTTCAGTTGCCTCGTGATTGGCATAATAATTATTGTAGACTTTCCATATAACACAAATAAATATCATGATTAATAATAAGTTGAAAGTTTGTTAAATAATTGATCACTATCAATATTTAACTGTGTTATGAATATTGTAAAATTAAATATGTGATTTGTACTTTTAGTGTAGTAATTTTTCTTTCCTAACTTATTACCTCATTTCCACTATTTTACTTTAAGACAGGCACTGAACAATAGTGTCAGTATTTGAAAACAGCTGGCTTTAAAAACAAGGGGTACAATTTATAGAAATGGGTTAAAAGGATACAAATGTGGAAAAAGGTTGGGAACCATTGTATTAGGCAAATCAATACAAGAGATTATCAGGGATAAAGTAAGCAATAAAAACAAAACTATGAAAAATACAAATATTGAAATTCTATATAAAACAAAAGTAACTATATGTAATATATTCAAGAGAAAATATGGCAAGATGAAAAATTCAAACAATAACTAAAACTCAAATATAAATTTTTCAACAAAAAATTCGAAAAACTGAAACTAAAACTCAAAAATTGGATTCAGTATCAGATTATATACAGCTGAAGAGAGAACTGGTAAACTGAAAAATAGGTCAATAGTAAAGATCCAGGCTGAAACACAGGAAAAAAAGATTAATATACATGTCATCAAAGTTCTAGAAGAAGAATGAGAATATTTGAAGATACTTGGCCAAGAAATTTTCAAAAACAAGAAAGACATCAAGTTTGATTTAAGAAATACTTTAAATTCCAGTAAGAATAAATACTAAGATTGCTAAACTTAAGCATTTCATAATACAAATAGGAAAAAAACAGAAAATCTTAAAAGCAATAGAATAAATTAAAGATGTTGATTTCAAAGGAATGACAATAACAACAACAGATGACTATAAATGGAAATAATAAAATCAGAATAAAGAAATGCCATATTCAAAATTGCAAACCTTGAATTTAATAACTAGTGATCATATCCTATAAGTATGAAGTCAAAATAAAAACACTTCACACAAATCAATCTATCACTGATCTATCTAAGAAATCTGATACATCTGGACTAACATCAAAGTAGATTTGAAGGAAAGAAGCATCACTAGAGATAAAGCAGGACATTTCATGATTAAATGGTCAATCCATTAGACAGATAAAACCATTTTAAATATGTTTTCACCTAATTACAGAGACTCAAAATATATACAGCAAAACCAACTAAAATGAAATAAAAAGTGAACAAGTTGACCACCATATCCGGAGATTTTAACCAGCTATGCTCAGTAAATAATAGAAAGAGCAATTTTAAAATTATCAAGATTTTAGAACTTTTGATTAAATAACAAAATTATCATAATTTAAATATATAAAGCGCTGTACCTCAAAATAACTGAACACACATTCTTTTAAAGTACTCATGGGAGATTTTTCCAAAATGGAGCACATAATGAAAAATGGCAAAAAAAAAAAAAAAAAAAAAAAAAAAAAAAAAAAAAAAAAAAAAAAAAAAAAAAAAAAAGAAAAATGGCACAAGTCCCTAAATATTTCAAAAGATGGAAACTCTAGCAAGGATTTTCTTATCAGAGTGGAATAATGCTATAAATAAAAAAAAATACCTAGAGAATAACAAAGTGTTTGGAAATTAAACTCATACACACTTCCAAATAATCCATAGATAAAAGATTGCAAGGGATATTAGAAAATATTTTGAACTGGATGATAATGAAGATAAGTGAAGATATGGATCAAATATGTGATCCAGCTAAATATATCCACAGAAGTAAATTATTTCAAATGTATTAATTATCAAAGACAGGTTAAAAAGCTTTAAAGTAAGCATTCATCTCAGGCCAGTAGAAAAAAATAGCAAAGAAAGTAGAAGGATGAAAACGTACTCAACCTCAAGATCCCAGTGGGGAGCCACACAGGCAAAATTTCTTCTTTTACATAGTTCATATACTCTTACTCTATCATTGACTGTTTCTTCTAATTTTTGTCACCCTTCAGCTTTAGGTAACTCCTCATCATTTACAGAGCATTGATGCTTCTGTTTTCTTCCATCATATCTGTCATCACAACCCTAGCTGACATAGAAGTAAGCAGTATGTTGAAAAGCAGTTTAAGATTATGAGCAACACACAACTTGGTGCCTCCTAGAGTGTTTTTTAAACTTTGAGTGGAAGTGATTTTCCTTTGCCCCAGGATAAAGATTTGAACTTTTCCGGTCATTTTCAGGTAATATGATATCACCTGCTTACTTAAGTCTTTAAAAACAAGCCTCAATTAAAAATTAAAGTATTTTGTTTCAGGTAACAGTGAATATTCTGAATATGATTTAGCAAAAAAGTCTTCTCCTCTCCCCAGCTCTTTTTAGCTTCAGGCTAGGTCTTTCTACTCTATTCTTTTCCTGATAACCTCCTCCCCCATTCAGGTCTCCAGTGGAGTCTTGGTTTAAGGTACATGAAGGGAGGAGTGATAAGAGAATAAACCTATTCATATCTGAGTAGCTTTTAGGTATGTGGGCTTAGAGAATGGTAACCACCTGACTCTTACCAGAGTTCTTCAAAGGTTCCCCACAGGACCCCTCTCTTCTGCAGTTCTCTTGACCTGGTTGATGGATTTATATTCTGGACAGTTCCCTTACTGTGAAAAGCATGGCCATGAAGGCACAAGTTCACTTACATGGCTGTGCCATGAAAGAAGGCAGAGGAGATTTTCCATGCTCCAGATTTTCCTACTAGCAATCTTACCCTAATCCACAATATGCTTTAGCTGTCATAGGTGGGGCAATAACTAGTTTTCTGTTTTTCTCAATTTCAGGTAATAAATTTCAAAGCTCTCCTGAAGGTGCCTTTACTGGGTTTGGGATAAAGGGTAGAACCTTCTCCCCAAAGGAAGGGATGGGACTCAAACAGAGCAATGGCTTTTCCAAAAAAAATTTCTTCACCAATTTCCTCCACAAAACTGGCCATCTCTAGCTCATAGTCAAAAGTGAAGTGGAGAACAATGACGTGCGCACATACAGAAAGGGGGAATAAACAACACCTGGCTGTATTTACCCTACCCCATCCAGGTTTCAAAAGACTTCAGCCTTTAAGCTAAAAACGGAATCTTCATGCTAAACTTATGCCTGGGATCAACTTTAGAATTTAGTGACTGGGAACTCAAATGGGTTCTGTATCCGAACCTCTCTATCTAGGCCCCAATGTCCTATGGCCAACCTGTTAGCCTGACTGTTTGCTTGGGCCTCTGATTCCCACTCACATACCCCAGGATTAGAGCCCTGTTCTGAAGTGCAACCTGATAGTAAATTCCTCCCGTTGCATTACCCTGGAGCTGCTTTCAGCAACTCTTGCATTATCTAGACAGATTCCTCTAAGCTATAACTTAGATATCCAGTGCATATTGAGAAATGATACTTCCTTTCAGAAAGCTCTACCACCAGGCCCTGAGTTCTCCACAGATGGAACTCCATAGGAAAAGACAGTACCCCAGATCAGATTAGAATTAATTTGGGCACAAGGGATTTGGATTGCTGGCTTTCCCTCTCTTTGATTGGTCAGTTTTCCTCATTTTTCCCCCATGTCACCCTTCTCCTCACTCCTTCCTCATGGGAGTTCTTGTCACATAAACCGGTTCAATACTTTTCAGAAAACTACAAGGAAATCTGTGTGGACTGGAAGAAGTGAGTCTTCAGCTAATGAAAGGAAGTGATGGGAGCTTTCTGAGAAAAGGTGATTAGTATTAGAGATTCTGAAGCACAAGGTCCTAATTCTTGACTTGAGAGTGGTTATACAAATGTTCACTTTATTATTTATTAAATCATATATTGTTTCTTGTACTTTTAATGTCTATTGTATTTAACGATAAAATGTATTTTAACAAGAGCATAGAAGAGTTCTTTTTATAATACCTGGACACAACAGAAAGGAAGATCGGATGAGAGAAAATAGTCGACAGAACTAAGGGTTGAGAAAGATAGGATCGGAGGGAGACAAGTACTATTAAAAGGTAAAATTAAAGGGAACAAGAACTAGAGTGTCTGTTATTTTAAACAGAAAGTTTTTGGAGTTCTCTTTTTTAATTCTCACATCAACTCTGTGAGGTGAGGTCTGTCATGATTTCCCTTTTCAATGAAGAAACTGAGGTTCAGAGAAGTTAAGTTGCTCAAGATCATACAAATTGCTAGTAAGTAAAAAAGCAGAATTTTATTCCAGGTTTAGCTGATTGCAAAACCTGAGTGAGCTCTTCTCAAGTTATCAGGGAACATACAGTCTGAAGGGAAAGGTGAAAAAACCTCTGGAGGGACAGAGGAGAATCAAGCTAGAACTTCAATGCAAAGTTGTTCAACAGCCCAGCACACCATAAGCTGGGGTCCAGGGCATGCCTAAAGCTTCTGATCAGCTCAAGTGTTGGTGTTCCTGCTAGAAAGGCTCAGACTTGCCCAGGTCTGGGAATTCTTACCACTGTGTGACCAAAAGATTCTTGCAGTAGGGTAAAGGATAGATGAAGCAGCAAAGGGGATAGGAATGGCAGCTGAGAATAGTGCTCTGCAGAAAAGCAAAGTGAAAAAGAGACTGAGGATGATATTGGAACCCAAGATAAACTGTAAAATGGAGGATCAGGAAGCAAAGAGTAACAGGTTGGTCAGATAAGTGGGAGGGAAAAGGTCAGGTAATTCCTCAAGCAGCAGCAATTATTCATTATCAGCTTCTGTGTGCACTTGTGTGAGTTGGTGTTGATTAAAGGACCAGTTAGAGCACAACAGCTACACCACTACCGCTCTTGTTACTACTACTGCATTTCTTCCCCATATACAAATAATCTCTTGGCTTGATGCTTTATTTTTTTCAGAATTATTTAGTCTATTTTTTGGTCCTATTCTCCTTGAAACCACCAGGAAGCTTTGAGGAATCTCACCCTTGCCTAGTCACATGGTCACAAGGTCCATGCATGACCTTGCTTGCCATATATCTATTCTTGGTCTTGCTGATCACATTAGCTATTCATTGAGCTGACCACTTAGTAGTCATGACACACTACAGCTGCATCTAATTATTTCATGTTTGCAATTTTACTGGTATCTATCGGAATTTCTGGTGGCATTCCATGTATTTCTCTTTGGTTGGCAAGTCATCTACTGATCAGTCCTTAGCACACTATCTTGCCTCTGGTTTGGAATAGAGAGAAAAAGCCTTTCGTGAAGAAGCTGGCCCCTCTGGAAGCCATGGATCCCCTCTTCTGTGATTCTTTCCTTTTAAACTCTCCTCTTGTCAGATAGTCCTGCCAGGAATTGAAGGAATTGAAGCCATGCCTCTAATTATACCAAATCTTATATAAATGGATAATAATACTTTTCATTTTATTCTTATTTAATTTTTAATTATAGTTGACATTCAATATTACTTTATATTAGTTTCAGGTGTACAGTGTAGTGGTTAGACATTTATATAATTTGTGAGTTGATCCTCCCAATAAGTCTAGTAACCATCTGGCACTATACATAGTTATAACAATATTATTGACTATATTCCCTATGCTGTACTTTACATCCTCATTACTATTTTGTAACTACCAGTTTGTATTTCTTAATTTCTTCACCTCTTTCACCCAAACCTCCTCCCATCTGGTAGCCATTAGTTTGTTCATATGTTTCTGTTTTGCTTGTTTATTTTGTTCTTTAGATTCCACATATATCTGAGATAATATGGTACTCGTCTTTATCTGTTTGATTCATTTCACTTAGCATAATAACTTCTAGGTCTATCAATGTGGTCATGAATTCTAAGATTTCTTTCTTTTTCATAGCCAAATGATATTCCATTGTCTTTTCAGTCTGACTCATTTTGCTTAACATAATAACTTCTATTTCCATCCATGTTATTGCAAATGTCTTAATTTTGTTTATGGTTTCTTTTGCTGTGCAAAAACTTTTTAGTTTGTTGTAGTCCATTTGTTTATTTTTTCTTTTGTTTCTCTTGACCCCCCAAAAGAATATTACTAAAAGCAATGTCTGAGAGTTTACTGCCTATGTATTCTTCCAGGAATTTTGTGATGTCAGGTCTTATACAGGGACCACCACAAATAATGCCCCTTTTTAATGATAATCTATACCAAATCTTATATTAAAAAATCATAAGCATGTAATTCTGTAAAATAACAATATCACACTCAAGCACACTTTAGGTGACATTTTAGGTGAAATGTTCAAATTGCTGTTCATCTCATGTGAGACATTCAAGTACAGGGTCCAGCATTACTTCTGCCAGACCCTGTATTTAAGTCTATAATTCATTTTGTTTATTCTTGTATATGGAGTCAAGAAGTGATGCAGTTTCTTTCTTTCTTTTCTTTTCTTTTCTTTTTTTTTTTTTTTTGCATGTATCTGTCCAGTTTTTCCAACACCACTAACTGATGTTGGAAAAAGTCTTCACTACACTGTGTGTTCTTGTCTCCTTTGTCACAGATTAACTGACTGTAAAAGTGTGGGTTTATTTCTGGGCTCTCTATTCTGCTCCATTGATTTATGTGTCTGTTTTTATGCCAGTATCATGCTGTTGATTTACTATGGCCTTATAGTATAGTTTGATATCAAGTAGTGTAATACCTCCAACTTAGCTCTTTCTCAATATTACTGTGGCTACTTGGGGCCCCTTATAATTCTATATAAGTTTTAGGATTATTTGTTCTAATTCTGTTAAAAATGTGATTGGTATTTTGATAGGAACTGCATTAAATCTATACATTGCTTTAGGTAGTATGAACTTAAATTTTTAACTTTGTTAATTCTTTCTATCCATGAGCATGGCATATGCTTCCATTTATTTGTATCTTCTTCAATTTCTTTTTTCAATGTCTTATAATTCCCAAGTACAGGTCTTTTGCCTCTTTGGTTAAATTTATTGCTAGGTAGTCTTTTTTATGCTATTGTATATGGAATTTTTAAAAATTCCTCTTTCTGATATTTCATAATTTTTGAATATTAATTTTGTATCTTGTTAATTTACTAAATTCATTTATCAGTTCTAATAGTTTTTTTTCATGAAATATTTGGGGTTCTCTACAAGGGCTCTCCAGAAAGTATCCAGCCACATAATATGAAAAAGAGAGGCATTTATGGCTGGATATTTTCTGGATATTTATTAGGATTATATTCTCTTGTTGGATTGATCCCTTTATCATTATGTAATGTCTATTTTTGTCTTTTATTATAGAATTTATTTTAAAGTCTATTTTCTCTGATATAAGTATTGCCATGCCAGCTTTTCTTTTTTTTGTTTGTTTGTTTTTTGTTTTTTTGTTTGTTTTTTTTTTGCTTTTGCTTTTTGGTATGTGGGTAGCTCCCTGGCTGGGAATCTAACCCAGGCCGCAGCACTGACAGCGCCAGTGCCGAAGCCTTAAGCCACTACACTATCAGGGAACTCCCCACGCCAGCTTTTCTTCATTTCCATTTTCATGAAATATCTTTTTCTATCCCTTCACTTTCAGTCTGTGTGTGTCTTTTGACCTGAAGTGAATCTCTGGTAGGCAGCATATGTGAAAATCTCGTTGCTGTTGTTGTTTTATTAATCCATTTAGCCACTCTAGCTTTCCATTGGATCATTTAATCCATTTACATTTAAAGTAATTGTTGATAGGTATGTAGTTATTCTCCTTATATTATTTATATTTATAATCTTTTTCTTTCCCTTAAAGTAGTCCCTCTCACATTCCTTGTGATACTGGTTTAATGTTGATAACTTCTTTAGCTTTTTCTTGTCTGGTAACCTCTTTATGTGTTCTTTGATTATAAATGATTGCTTTGCTAGGTCAAGTAATCTTGGTTGTAGGTCCTTGCTTTTCATCACTTTGAATATTTTGTATCAATTCTTCCTGACCTGCAAGATTTCTGTTGAAGAATCAGCTGACAGTCTTATGAGAGCTCCCTTGTAAAAATTCCATATACAATAGCATAAGACCTGAACTGCCTTTCTCTTGCTCCTTTTAAGGTTTTCTCTTTGTCTTTAACCTTAGATGTTTTAATTATCATGTGTCTTGGTGTGGGCCTCTTTGGATTCATCTTGTTTGAGATTCACTGAGTTGCCTGGGCTTGTATGCCTATTTCTTTCTCCAGATTAGGAAAGCTTTTCATCATTATTTCTTCCAATAGGTTTTCAATTCCTTGTGCTCTCTCTTCTCTTTCTGGTACTCCTATGATGCAAATGTTGTTATACTTGATGTTGTCCCAGAGGCCCCTTAAATTATCTTTATTGTTTTGGATTCTTTGTTGTTGTTTTGGTTGGGTATTTTCTGCTACTTACTCTACCAACCTCTAATTTGATCCTATGCTTCATCTAATCAGCTGTTGATTTTTTCTAGTGTATTTTTCATTTTAGTTATTGTGTTTTTTATTTCTAACTTTCATTATGGTTTTTATATACTTTTTATGCTTAATTCTTTTTGAAGTTCTCATTAAGTTGCTTGAGCATTGTTACAATCAGTTTTTTTTTGTTTTTTTTTTTAATCTGTTTGGTAAGCTGCTTGCCTTCATTTCATTTAGTTGTTTTTCTGGAACTTTTTCCTGTTCCTTCATTTGGGACATGTTTAGTTATTTATTTATTCTTATTTTAGCTGCCTCTCTGTGTTTGCTTCTAAGTATTCAGTACATCTACTATGTCTCTCAGTCTTTGCTGTGTGGTCTTAGGTAGTAGGTGTCCTATATGGCCCAAAGAAAGTCTCCCTGACCACTTGTGTCATGTGCTCCAAGAGTGTTCCTCATATGGGTTGTATGTGGGATTGACTCTCAGGTTGACTGACTGAGGATTGGTCATGCCCACGGTGTATAAACTGCGGTGTATGGGCTGCCTCCATGGAGGAGGTTTTACCCCAGTGGGTTTCGTGTGCATGTTAAGATCACTCTTTGACTGTGCTGCTTGTGGGGCTAAGTGGATAGTGCTCTGTTATGGTCTGAAATTGAATTCCTGGTATGTTGGTTCTGGGGCCTCTTGGGAGAAGCGCTCATGCAGGGCAAAATCTGTTGCTGCCTATAGAAGATACAAAATCAAGGGCTAGCTGGTAGAAGATACAAAGCTATCAGTAGTTGGTCACTGCCTATATTGGACTTGGAGGTATGTGGAAACTGAGGCCAGCTGCACCAACACCAGACCTGAAGCAGCTTAGCAAAAAGTCCAGGGCATCCTGAGACCTGAGACCACCTGATGGCTGCCCATAAGGCTCAGCTGCTAAAATAGCCTTGGTCAGTAGGTGAGTTAAGTGAGGTAGTATTCCAGTCATGAGGGCGGAGTGAGTGTTCCTCACGTTAATGCAGATTCAAGCTTGTCTCCAGTGCTGAGCCTGGGGCCACACTACAAAAGAGCCAGAGCACAATGAGGGCAGTTGCCACCCTCTTCAGGCCCACAGACCTTCAACAGCTGTCTGAGAGAGCCTGTAACATGGGTCGAGACTGATTTTCCACCACTAAAAGTGCTTCAGGTGGCATGCAAGTCAAGGCCAGCTGTTTGCTTCTGAAAGATCCTCCTGTGGTATGCAGGGTAGGGCTTGTTACAAAAGTGCTGAAAGTGCCTCCCTTGTTGCTGCATGAGTTGGGAAGAGTGTGGTCTCAGGGAGTCACTGGGGTGGGGCAAGTGGTGTTCACCAGGCTAATGCAAATTCAATTTTGGCAAAAGCATTGAGCCTGAGGTGACTCTGTGATTATAATACTTTTTAAAATAAAAACTAGGAGAGCAGTGATTAAAAGCTAGAACTCTGGAATCAGAACACATGATTTTCAGATTCTTGCTCTAACTTACCAAGTGTGTGGTCTAGAACAATACACTGACGATAATGAAGGCAATAACTATCTATCATGCATGGGTTGCTTACACTGGGCTAGGAACTATAGCCAAGAAGTTTTTACACATTACCTCATTTAGCACTATCAATAACTCAAGGGAATACAATAATTACTCATGTTGTCAGATGAGGAATCTGAGGCTTTTAAGATTCACTACTCATAAAATGTATGACTTTGGGCAAGTTACTTAATCTGCCTAACCCTCTTCTAACATATCTATGTTACACTAACATATGCTAACATAGCTAATTTCTAAGGGGTTGACATGATTAATTGAGTTAACGCATATAAAGAACTTGGCCTGTAGTGAGCCAAATAAGTGTGATCTGCTAATACTATTATTATTACTTCTCTTATATGTGAATTATTTATATATGATATGAGGGTATGGAAAAAAATTACCTGGTGAATTAGACCCAAGAAATACACCCAAATTGAATTATTCAGATTAAAGTCCTCATTTTGGTGATAGTTGACAATATCCACTTCAATTTGCATTATGAAAGCAGAATTCAGTATATTAATATTGACATGTGGAATTATGTTTCAGGTTGAAAATGAGCAAATAATCTTTAAAAATACCAGAAATGTCCCTGGACCACTTCATGATAATAAGGCAGAAGATAGCCCTTCTCACCTATTTCCTCACCCTCATCTCCACACCCAACTATTTGAGGAAATTTCAGGTGTCACATCCCTCAACCCACTTTATAGTCTATACTATGTTTTTTCAAGCAACCCAACATCAACTTCCCTATCAAAGACCAAACAAATGCAGACATTCTTGCTTACTGAAACCCTTTGTTTATCACTCGTGCATCTATGGTATTACAACTCCAGAAAGAAGAATCATGCAGGCACTATTCAATTCCACCTATCACAACACCCAAAAAAGGTGTCCTTCACCATGTCACTATCTTATTCTAATACTTTACACAGAGTATTCATTTGTCTTATTAATAATTTGACTGATAAAATATGCCCTAAAATTCAGCTTGCTTTCTAGTAATTCCAATTATGTCCAGATGTTTTCCTGCCCTCTCCACCAGCAGACACTCACAGGGAAGACAAAAGCTTTGTTTAGTTTACTTTTTGTTGCTCATGGTATGTTATTTAGAGAGAAAATGATTAATTCCATGTTTTCATGTGATTTCTGGTTCCAAAAATTTTAATTTATTATTTTAAAAAATTAAACAATATTGACCAGTACACATGCTAAAAGTGACTTTTTCCATTCAGTAAATGGCAGAAATAAATTCAAGCACTCTGACCTTTCTTTTTATATATACATAAGAATATATATGACTATTAAAGAAACTTAAAGACTTCCTCTTCTGAACATGACAAGGAAAGACTAGATTAACTTTTTTGCCTGAAACAACAAAAAAAGTAAATTAAGTATATAAAACCTTAGTATTCAAAATACTGAACACCAAGCAACAAAGAACAGTAATCTTTGAGAACTGGGAAACAAATGAGGTGAGATTTATAATTGCCTTGGCACACCTGAAAGAGTTTCTAGGCCATGACCTAAGGTGGGAGAACCAAGTAGTCTGGTAGACATTTTGGAATTCTAAGGAAACCAAGGTCACCAGAGTTGGCCAGATAAAATACAAGAAAATAGAAAGATGCACAGAGAGAGAACTTCAAAGATTTGCAGAAGATCCCCCTAGACTCGCAGCAGTTCTCAACCTTCCTAATGCCTCAACCCTTTAATACAGTTCCTCATGTTGTGGTGACCCCCATAAAATTATTTTCATTGCTACTTCATAACTGTAATCTTGCTACTGTTATGAATTGTAATATAAATATCTGATACATGTTTTCCGATGGTCTTAGGCTACCCCTGTGAAAAGGTCATTTGACCCCCAAAGGGGTTGTGACCCACAGATTGAGAACCGCTGCCTAGAGTCTTCGGATAGGTACCAGCACATGTGTTTGAGACCAGGAAATTGACTACCTAAAAAAGAAGAAATAATCACCCCATTTTCAGCTGCTGTTGCTGTTGTTTGTTAATCGTTGAGAGTCTGGGGCAGAGGAAGGGGCAGGGAACTCTTGTGTATAAGAGCTTCCTTTGCCAGGCCCTCATCTTGGCATTTTTGTTTATGAGTATATTGCTTCATGTAATCTTCACAATAGCACTGGGATATGGGTAACCCCATTTTATAAACAAGAGAGCAGAGATTTTGAGGAGTTGAGATATTTAAGCAAAGTCAACAAAAGACCAAGATAGAGATAGGATTTGATCTCAGTTTTATCTGAATTCAAATCTTAGACACTTTCCATTATTCCATATTGCCTCATGTGGAAATTTGGGTAAATTTAAATGTTCCTAGCTCCCTCACATCATTGTTTTCCTAGCAGTCCCAAATTCAAATGGGATGTGGGGGCGGAAAAATAGGGAAATGTAGGTCAAAGAATATAAACTTCAGTTATAAGATGAATAAATTCCAAAGACCTAGCGTACAGCATGATGACTATAGCTATCAATAATGTATTGTATCCTTGAAATTTGCTAAGAGAGTACATAGTAAGTGTCCGCACCACACACATGCACATACAATAACTATGTGAGTTAATGAATATGTTCATTAACTTGATTATAGTAATTTCAAAATATATACATATACTGAAACAGCAGGTTGCAAATCTTAAATATATACAATTTCTATTTTTCAATTACACCTAAATAAAGGTGGGTGGAAAAAGACATACATAGAGAATAAATAAAATTTGCTTAGAGAGTGTATCTCAAGTGTTCTCACTACAAAAATAAATAAATAAATAAATAAAAATAACAATATGAGGTGATGGATGTGTTAACTACTTGATTGTGGTTGTCCTTTCACAGTGTATAGTCATATCAAATCATCACATTTTATACCTTAATGCAATTTTTATTTGTCAATTACACCTCAGTAAAGCAGGAAAATATTTTAGAATAAAAAAGGAAATACATAGTGAGTGAATGAAATTCTCTTAGTATCTCTAAACATCACATTATCCAGTAAATATTGACTCTGCAGTCCTCACATGTGCCTTCACAGTTCTCACAGTCTTACACATCAACCCCAGGCTAACATCAAAGCCATCCTCTAACCAAGATGCAACTCACATGTCATCTCCACTTTTTTTATCCACTCTTCAGTTTTCAAACTCATTTCTAGGCTTCTACACCTTGCACTAGAATCATTTTTGTATCTGTTTCAATCTTTCTATGAAATTGTCATTTACCTGAGCGCAAAACCATCTGTGTTTTTTATAGTTTTTCTTTTATCCTGTCAAACACATAGAATAGTGTTTATAAAAACTTTTAATTATAAAATATATACAAAATTAGATGAAATTGTCTACTGAACCTGTATTACTCATCACCAAACTTCAGCATTATCAATGTATTGCCAGACTTGTTTTATTGTACCTCAGCACCCTCTACACTTTCTGGTTATTTTTACAGCTTTCTTTAGATAGAATTTACATACTATAAAATTCACCCATTTTAAGTGCACAGTGCAATGAGTTTTAGTAAATTAAGAAGTTATGCATCACTACAGTCCCGTTTTGGAACATTTCCATGAGCTCAACAAGTTTCTTCGTTGTCAGTTTGATGTCACTTTCTGCTCTCACTCCCAGTCCCAGGCAACCACTGATCTATGTTCTGCCTCTATAGATTTGTCCTTACTGGACATTCCACATAGATTGTCATATGATATGCAGTCTTTGTGTTTTGCTTCTTTTAATAAACACATATTTTGGGCTTACACATGCTGTATTATGTGACAATACCCTGTTCCTATCTATTATAAAGTGTAATAGTATTGCTTTGCATGGAAAAATCACATTTTGTTGCCCATGACCAGTTGATGGACATTTGACATATTTTCAGCTTAGGGCTGAAGTGAATAGTGATGCTATGAACATTCACATACAAAACTCAATATGTAGATGTGTGATTTCATTCCTCTTGGGTAAGCTTCTATGAGTGAATTTTTTTCCCTTTTTTTTTTTTTTTTTTTTTTTTTTTTTTTTTTTTTTTTTTTTTTTTTTTTTTTTTTTTGCTGTAGAAAGCTTTATTGATTCGATTTGGTCCACACAAGGGAGAGGGCTCCAAAGTGTTGTGTTTGCAGGGAGAGGCTCAGGCAGAAGCCCAATGCCAGGTGAATGCAGAGGGGCCCCCAAAGGCCTCTGGGCTGCAAAGTTTCCTTAGTCATGCTTGAGGGTAAGCCTTTCAAAGAGATACTCGCCCAGCCCTGCCTGGGGACTGGTCAGCCTGCGGATGTTAGTCAGATGGTCGCCCAGCTTCTTGATGAGTTTCACATCCTCATCTAGGAAGTGGTTCTCCAGGAAATCACAAAGATGAGGGTCTGTGCAGGCAGTACCCAGGAAATGCAGATCCAAAACAGCCTGGTTCAGGTTTTTCTCCATGACCATAGAGGCTTCCATGGCATCCTTAGTTTTACCCCACTCATTGTGGGAAGGCTTCTGAACGTCCTGGAAGAGGGCGCGGCCGCCACGCTGGTATTGCACCTTCAAGAGATGCCCGACGCCCTTGCACTTCTTCTCAGCCAACTCACGGAAGAAATGGCTCATGCCCTCCAGAGCCACATCATCATGGTTGCAATAGAAGCCCAGGGAGACGTAGGTGTAGGAGGCCCGCAGATGCATGTTCACCAGGCGGTTGACAGCAGCCTCCACCTCAGTTGAATAATTCTGATGAACTTGGGAGCTCATGGTTGGTGGGCAATAAGTTTAGCTCACAAAACAGTGTTGGCTGGTCTCGGAAGCTGAGGATGGCTAAGGTGGTTCCAAAAGCTGAAACTGGAGAAGTTGGAGTGTGACTGGAAACTGGAAGAAGGGGCGTCCCTGGGTCTGTTTTGTCCAAGCACTGTTGAAGCAAGAGACAGATTCTGGGAAGCTCTGAGGGCACTGCTCGAGTGAATTTTTTTTGTATTTTAACTTCTTGTTGTATTTTGTTGTTCAGTTTATTGGAGTGGCATCCTTTAGCAATATTACGTAGGTTCCAGGTGTATGATTCTATAGTACATCATCTATGTATGGCATTCTGTGTCCACCACGGGAGTCAGTTCTCTTTCAACCACCGTATATTTGACTTCCTGTCTCTCCTGTGCACACTCCTTCCCTCTTACCTTGAGGTAACCACTAAAATATTGACTGTATCCATGAGTTTTTGTTTCTTTCTTGCTTTTAGTTTTATATTCCATATATGAGTGAAGTCATATGACACTTAGTGTTTTCTGTCTGGCTTATTTTGCTTAGGATGATGAGCTCAAGATCCATTCATTTTGTCCCAAATGGCAATATTTCATCTTTTCTTAATATTTCATTGTGTATATGTACCACAGCTTCTTTATCCAGTCATCTATCAAAGGGCATTTTGGTTGTTTCCATGACTTGGCCACCATGAACAGCTCTGCAATGAAAGTTAGCATATGTAAGTCTTTGGAGACAGACTAAGGTTTTCAAATATTTTGGGTAGATCCCCAGAAGGGGGATTGCTGGGTCATATGATAATTTCATTCCCAATTTTTTTTATTTATTTTTATTTTTTTTAATTCATTTTTATTGTTAGACTTATTGGGGTGACATCTGTTAGCAAGGATTACATAGGTTTCAGGCATACAATTCTACAGTGCATTGTCAACTTGATGTATAATCAGTTCACCACCTAATGTGACTTCTCTTTCCATCACCTTATATTTAGCTTCCCCCCTCCTCTCCCACACCCTTCACTTTCTCCCCTCCCTAACCCACTCGTCCCGAAATAAACATTAAACTATTGATTGTGTCCATGGGTTATTTGTTTGTTCATTTCTTTTTTTCTTTGCTTTCAGTTTTAATTCTGCATATGAGTGAAATCATGCAGTTCTTTGTTTCTTCTGTCTGGCTTATTTCACTTAGCATGATGATCTCCAGGTCCATCCATTTTGTTGCAAATGGCAATATTTCATCTTTTCTTACAGCTGAGTAATATTCCATTGTGTATATGTACCACAGCTTCTTTATCCAGTCATCTGTCGCAGGGACCTTTGGTTGTTTCCATGTTTTGGCCACTGTGAACAGCACTGCAATGAACATTGGAGTACATAAGTCCTTGCGGACAAAAGTTTTCAAGTTCTTTGGGTAGATCCCCAGAAGGGGCATTGCTGGGTCAAATGGTAGCTCCATTCCCAATTTTCTGAGGAACCTCCACACTGCCTACCACAGTGGTTGTACCAGTTTGCACACCCACCAGCAGTGTGCCAGAGTTTCTTTTTCTCCACATCCTCTCCAGCACTTGTTATTCCTTGTCTTGTTGATAATAGCCATTCTTACAGGTGTGAGGTGGTATCTCATTGTGGTTTTGATTTGCATTTCCCTGATAGCTAATGAGGATGAGCATTTTTTCATAGGCCTGCTGGCCATTTGTATTTCCTCATGGGAGAAGTGTCTGTTTAGATCTTTTGCCCACTTTTTAATTGGGTTGTTTGTTTTTTGTTGTTAAGTCTTATTAGTTCTTTATATATTTTAGATATTAGACCCTTATCTGATGCGTATTGGCAAATATTTTCTCCCATCCAGTTGGCTGTCTCTTTGCCTTGTTGATGGTTTCTTTTGCTGTGCAGAAGCTTTTTAGTTTGATATAGTCCCATTCATTTATTTTTGCTTTTACTTCCCTTGCCTTTGAGGACAGGTTCATGAAGTCTTCCTTGAGTCCTAGGTCTATAAGTTTAGTACCTATGTCTTCTTCTATACAGTTTATTGTTGCAGGTCTTAT